>PVJS01031571.1:0-23314 GCA_004027185.1 Glis glis | reverse complement strand
CCCCTGGGTTCAATCCCCGGTACCGCCAAAAAAAAAAAAAACCAGTTCCTGCTTTAAACTCATCGTTTTGCATTGATAAACAAGTTTATCAATTGATAAACTTTTGGAATCCCCAACATTTTAAATGAAATTAGTCCCTCCCCCCAGCGGCTAGGCATGGTGGCATGCACCTATAATCCCAGTTCTTGGGATACTGAGACAGGAGGATCATATGTTCAAGGCCAGCCTCAGCAACTTAGTGAGACCCTGTTTCAAAATAAAAAATAAAATAGGACTGGGGGTGTGACTCGGGTAAAATGACCCTGGGTTCAATCCCCAGTACAAAAAAATAAAATAAAAAATAAATCCCTCCAGAAGCCAACTGGATCAGTGCCAGGCAACTGGCCCAACTGGAGCCAGTCAGATTGTCTCCCTTAGATTATGGAATTGAAGTAAATGATGTAGGATTTTTAAGAAAATTAATTAAAAATTTTAGCCCAGATACATATACATAAAAGTAGATAAGTCAGATCTATAAATAAAAGTGAAGTAGACAGAGAACCTATGAATTTAAAACTATTTTCATAGGTTCCTGATAGCTTACTGTGATCCTTGCCTTTTTTTTTTTTTTTTGTGGTACCAGGGATTGAACCCAGGGGCATTCTACCTCCGCACTACACCCCCGGCCCTATTTTTTTATACTTTATTTTGAAACTGGGTCTCATGAAGTTGCGGAGGGCCTCACTAGGTAGTGACCCTTGCTTTTCTGTTTTGAGACTTGGTTGATCATCTTTACTTAGATTTTCTGAGTTCACAGAATGTCTTTGCAACAACTTTCATTTTATTCTTAAACTTGTTTGAAGTCAGTTTCTATAATGTGACACAAAATAACCTTGATGAAGATACTGAGGTAGGGAGAAGAGGAGGAAAGTAATAGTTGTTAAGCACTTCATTTAACCGTAAAACAGCCATGAAATACAGGCATTATATCTACATTTTAGTGGTGAGGAAATAGAGATTGAGAACACATGACTTGCCTAAGGTCAAACATCTATAAGTGATACACACACAAGTCTTTGTGACACAAAATCTCATTTTCATTACCACCTTAGCACACAGAAAAAAAAGTCCTTATACTCCATTAAAGATGATGCACTAGAATGAATAATTCAAGGTCATTTGGGGGAGCTGGGAGATGACAAATCTCAGTGTATAAAGCAATGATACAATAAGAATCTTAGCTAATAAAAAACATTTTGTAATATGTGGTTTCTGATTTTTAAATAATCTAAAAATAAAAATAAATCCACTTAACAGGTATATGAGATAGTTTAGAGATCTAGAAAGAAAAGTAGCTGGTCCTTGTCTTCTACCCACTAAAGTTTTGTTTTATTTTGTTTTCTGTGAGAAACATCCACACTTGTAGATTTAACTAAATATCTGGGCAAGTGAAAAGTCCTTTTATTTTTATTTCTTTTCCCATGGTAAACAATTTTTTGTTGTTTGGTTTTGTGTTTTGAATTTAGAGTACATGTTTTTTAGAAAGCCTTCCAGCACCTTGGAGTTGTAGGTTGATTTCAAATACTTATTACCTTACAATCACAATGAACTTTTTCCCATGAGGATGTGTTGCTCATCTTCTGGGAGAGAGATTTACATAGAGTGCCCAGCACACTGCTAGGGTGTTAGTGTGTTGGCATGTTAGGGAGAGAGTTCAAGATCAGAAGTGAACCAGAGTCTAGTCTAAATCTTCACTCTACTGTTGAATAAGGTGAACTTTGAAAAAAGCTGGGCCTCTGAGTCTTCATCTGTATAATACAGACATAACAGAGCTACTAAATATTCATTCTTCACAGGAAATGGGGTGGCTCATTAGATAATTCAGATGAAGTAGTTGCTATGCAACAGATGCTAGATGATGTCATCCTGAAGCACAGAGAGCTCCCAGCCAGAATGACTGGATTCAAACCCTTGTCTTGCTGTTTCCTAAAATTTAAGATCCTGAACAAGCTACATAGTATTGCAAGCTAAGTAACCTTGACTTTACGAACTGCAGGTAATCTTATTACTTATAATAAATGTTGTTTTCAGGATTAAATGATAGTAATACTTGCAGAGAACTCAAAATAATTACTGGTGTGTAGTAAGTATTCAATAGGTAAAGGCTATTTTTATGAAAGCAATGTATTGCAACCTCCATTGCAAAGGGAGTTAGATATGTATCAAGTGCCCTATTGGAGCCTACAGATATATGGTTACCTCTTTGTGGAATAGTGATTCACTGAGCAAGACTTGGGAAGTAGAGATGGGGAAATAAATCTCTAAGGATAAAGACTGTGGTTAGAGCCGAAAGGAAGGTAACCAGTGGAAGAGGGACACCTGCCTAGCACAATAAGCTTTTGTTATTAGGCTCCTGTAGGGTCAATAGAGTTTTTAAGGTTAGATTTCCTCAAAGAATCACAGAGAATGATCACTGCCTGAGGGCCTGTTGCCTTTTTAGAACTTGAAAAAGAAGCCTGAAGCAAGAAGATAGGTCAACCAAACTCTAAATACCATTATCTCTAATCTTTTTTTAAAACCTAAAAGGAAACTATTTTGAAAATAGTCAATGTGAAATATGATCAACTTATGGATTATTATTTAATTTATATTTATTTTAAAAGGAAATCAAATTTCCAAAACATGATGAGAAACAGTCTTATCTTCTAGTAGGTAAAGGGAAGTAGACAAGGGGATTCAATGAGATAAAACAAAAATCAGTGAATAATTCGGCCAAATGCCATCATTGTTCATCATGAGGTAGGGTAGTGTAATAGAAGACCAAATGAAAGCCAGAGAGGTGAAAATTCTGAGTAACCGTAGGTGAATTACTTCAGCTTTTTAATCTGTGGTTTCTTCAGCTGTAAAATGTGGATGTAAAGATATGTAATTGTATTCAGTGAGTAGATACATGATTAAATTAATTAACATGTATAAAATAGTAATCGCCAGTCAGGCGTGATGGTGCACACTTATAATCCCAGTGCTTGGGAGGCTGAGACAGGAGGAATGTGGGTTTGCAGCCAGCCTCAGCAATTTAGCTAGGCCCTCTGCAACTTAGTGAAACCCTGTTTCAAAATAAAATAAGGCCGGGGGTGTAGTTTGGAAATAAAATGCCCCAGGGTTCAATCTCCAGTACCACATAAATACATAAATAAATAAATGAATGAAAAAATAAATAATGTACTGATCTCAGTGCATGGAACATAGTAGGTCTTTAATATATTAGTTTTTTTCATCTTTGTCAAATGTTGTAGACACTGGAATATCAAATCAGGGCAAAGAAAGATCCCATTAACTGGGAGAAGGAAAATACTGATCTTTCCTGGACTTGCAGATGCCCCCACCTTGATATCATGAAACAGATATTCAAAATGTGCATCCCTGCTGTTGGGGGAAGAGGTGGTGGCCTTTGTGGGTGTGGCTGTGAAACGCCTCAGCAGCTCAGATGGCCAGTCTGTCAGCTTTGGCATCAAAGAAATCTTTTCCTCCTTCCTGCTTACCTGGGCTGTTTTCAATAGGCTTGTTATGGGGACATTTCTCCTCCTTTTCCCTCCTTTGGACTAAAGGTTTATTATTTGCTTTAACTTCCGTAACTCACATTTCCATAAGGTTGGATAATCGCAAACCACATAAAAACATTTTGATGTGTAGCCGCATATGTATGGTAATCTCATTGAGTGACATTTGCTCAGCAGCAGTGCGCCGCTGTTGATAAATAATACATCATCTTACATTTTATACATCGAGGCAAAGGAATTAGAACCGGCGCGAGAAAGAGCTGTGTTCAGTGATTTCCATTCCAATCATTGCTTCCCACGAAGTGCTGCTGAGTGTTGCATATGTTTTAAAATACACAAAACATGGAGATTTTGTATTTCTTTCCGATTATTGTACAAAATGTATTCATAAAAATGTCAAGATAGACTGTAGAGTATATCTTGATACACTGATGTAGGACAACAGGATAAAAATACTTACCAGGCAGCATGTCTGCTTAGCCTTGTACACGAATGGCAGATAGACAGCATGCATGTCATCGCTTTTCAATCCAACACCTATGACAGCATCGCTAATTGACCATGACATGTTTTTAGAGAAAATCCAGGGGCATCTGGGATGGAAGGATGCCTTCTTAACACAGTGCCTGGCTGTCCCTGTAAAATGGACTTGGCAAAGTTGAACTTTTTTGCTATCTCTGACCCACAAAGTTGGAGGATGTGGAGGAACTCAGGGGCCTGCAGGGGTGGCTGAGGCCAGGCAGCAACAGTCCACGCTTGTAATTTCCCAAGCATCAAAACATTACTCAGATATTTAAACCCCAGCAAATTAATATCCACATATCCCTACCTTGGTACACTCTGATCAATTTTCCAATGGTTTTTGTATATGCCACCAAATTGAGTTCCTATAACATTAGATCTGTGAGTCACACAACTGCCATGCCAACCAACATCTCTTTATAAACGTCTACATTCAATTTAATTCTGCATTAAATTATTCAGCAGACATATTTCCCTATTTGGCATGCCACACCAAAGCTTCCAATACACTGAGATCTTAATGTTGGCACATCAGAGTACTATTATATATTCAGATCTCACAACTAATTACTATATCATGAGTAGAGTCCAGAAAGTTAAACATGCACAGATAGGTAGGGTTTGTGGTGGTGGGAACATTGGTATGAGAGAGACAAACATTGGTAACAACACTTGAGCAAACTAAACAATTTTAGTCTTTAACTACTTTAGAAAGTATTCCTGTAGACAAGTTCAAAACAAGGTTTTGAAGACCTTAATTTCATACAGTTTGAAGGCCATCTGTAAGAAAAAGAAAAATACAATATGCAATCAGGAATAGGACTTTTGAAGGAAGGGATATACAAGTAAAGAAAACTGAAAGTTTGGCATCATTAACCTTCTAATAAATCTCTCATTCTAGCAAACAAAACAATAGGAGTAACTTGCATATCCACATATAATGGAATGAGAAATTGAGGAAATGTTTGAGGATGCTTCCACGTGTTAATAGGTGATGTTAGAAATATCTCCAAAAGGTTAATGAAGAGATTAAATGTACCTCATTGCGTGTGTGTGTGTGTGTGTGTGTGTGTGTGTGTGTGTGCAGGGAGGGTCCATCTTCTACATACATACAACTGAAATTGAAGATAAAACATAAAACACATCAATCTTGTGCATTTTATGTCCCTAAGCAAAGGGGTATGCTTTTCCTTGTCTCAGACCAGGTAATTAGATCCCAAAGAAAAACATTAATGGAGATTGAGCTGTGTACCACAGTGAAATCTAGCAACTTCTACATTTTGTATGCTTGCAGAGCTAATTAAATTACTAAAACTGCTTCCACTAGAGCTAAGTGCAAGAAAACTTCAGATACACATGCAAAGGTTTCCTCCCTACCTGGTTTATATTATATATAAAGGAATTATAGCTGGCTGAGAAGTCTGCTGATGGCAGAGGAAGAGAGAAGAGAGATGGCAGCATTGAAAATGGTTTGGCCTTTGAGGTTTGGGTAGGACAAGGATGGTGTGTGTGTGTGTGTGTGTGTGTGTGTGTGTGTGTGTGTACTCACTCCTTTTTAGCCTCAGTAGATGGGACTGAGTCATATTGAAATGCCCCTAGATGTTGCAGTGGAAGGAACTTAGAAGAAGAGGAGACTACACACTGTCATGAGGACAGCCTTATGGTGTATCCCTCATGTTGGAATGATGGAGAGTCAAGACTCCTGTCAAGTCTCCAAAAATTCTCCTATATACCTCCATGAAAGACCTGGCATTTGGATCTCTGAGTCAGCAGTCCCCAGATGGTTATAATCAACATTAAACCAAGAGATTTTACTCACTTCTCACCATCCTTTTCCTCTTTCACCTTACAAGGTCTGTGGCATAGAGAGAGAGACCATGTTAAAACCTTTCTTTCCCTTGCTGATTTCTATGCATTTGGTCAATTTCAAACTGGGGGGGGATGTTTGAGAGATTAGTTTTTATTCACATTATGCTAGACATCTTAATCCTGAAGAATGACACTCTTCTAATACCCAGAATTTAACAGAAAAACAATTTATCTGTCAGAGTTATCACCTAGGGAGAGGGAATGGAGATCTCAGAGAGTGAGAAGTCCTTGGTGGCAGAAAAACAAATTGTTTTCTGACTGTATCTTACCAAGTTCAGTGTGTTTACTAAAACTGTTAAATATTCTTTATTTACTTTTATAAAATGTTTTTGCTACATACATAGCATGCAATTGCATCTAGTTTTCCTCTCCAATTGAGCTATGCTCTGTTTCTATGCCGTTATGATGAAAACTCATTATATAAATACAGCCATATAACAACTACTATTGAAAGTAAAATGTATGAACTTTTACAGTACTTTTCTCCCACTGTGTAAGGCAAACACCAGGGAACTGAAAAAGTACTCTTGTTCTTTTGTACATTAAGAGAGTATTAAATGTGCTTGTGATACCAAGTTTCATTCCCTTTCCTCACATTGGCTGGTATAAGATTTGCCAGTTTCACTGGGATTATATTGCTATGAGCCCCTAGATACTAGAAGCATAATGTATGGTAGTCTTATTATGCATAGGAGGTAATGGAGAAGGGGATACATTAACAGAAAATCTGTTTCAAGACAGAGATTCAGTATATAATGTCATTCACTACCATTTATTGTATGTGAGCAGTATTATAGAAATGTGAAATGTGGCCTTTTATGAGTTGATGTCTTTGAATCTTCACTAATTCAAGGACATTACTCATTCAACATTTTGGTTATTTATTTTTCTTTCAGGATATGTTCAGTTTTTTTAAATGTAAAAAATAAAATGAAATGTATCTTGGTATTGAGCCTTATTCCTCAGTATCGTAAATTGTGTGTGCTTGTGTGTGCTTGTGTGTGTGTGTGTGTGTGTGTGTGTGTGTGTGTGTGTGTGTTGTACTGGGGATCAAACCCAGGGCCTCATGCATGCTAGGCAAGCATTCTGCCACTGAACTACATCCCTGTCAGTTTTAGGGATGGCGAAGGTATAGGCAAGGAGACAGACTGAGGGTCCAAGCAGGAGGGAGGTTTTTAAATAACACAGGGATGGGGATGGGGATGGGGATGGGATTTGAAGAGAACTTTAGCTGCCTGCTGTTGGGTGAGCACAGACTTTATAAGGCAATACCAGGACAAGGTCAACTAGCAGTTATGCAGGCATGGGGGAGAGGGGAAGCAGATGTTATTGGAACATTCAAAGGTTAGGCAACCAAAAATATTTTGTGGTCTGTGGGTGGGGTGGTCCAGTCAAGGTTGTGATGGTCTGTGGGCGGGATATTCCTGTCAAAGTTGCAATGGGGCCTAGATGAGTTAAGCATAGGGGTGGGAGAAGGGGGTCTGCATTACAATCCCCAGACCTTTTTATTTTTGAGATAGGGTCTCACTAAGTTGCCTAGGCTGGCCTCAAACTTGTCATCCTCCTGCCTCAGCCTCCTGAATAGCTGGAATTATAGACATGCACCACTTTGCCCAGTCAATTTTGTGTGCTTTTAAGTATTCTAGGAAAGATATTTTTAACTTATTCTATTCATTCATTGCAATTATACATCATAGTGAAGTTTAATGTGATAAAAACATACATGCACACAGCTGGTTGTGAATTCTCCTCCACATCCCATTCTTTTCTCTTTCTCCCTCCCCACACCAGTTAGTGAGAGTGGTATTAATATCTTCACATATTCCCATATGGTATTATTTGAACTGTTTTCTTCTTTGTTCCTCCCTTGTAGCCCCCTTTTCTCCTGTAACCCCTTTCAACTACTCTACAGATCTGTCTCTGCATATTTTTAAATACAGTTTTATTGGCGCATTGTAATTAGACATCATGATGAGGTTCAGAGTGATAGGAGCATACCTGCACACAGTGCTTGGTGAGTTTTCTTATGGAACCACCTTACTCTCTTCCCTCCCCCATTCATGTTGTTGAGATTGGTATTGATAATTCTGTATATGTACATAGCATTATCTGAAGTGTTTCCTTCATCAAGTCTCCTCCCCGTCACCTCCCCTAGACCCCACCCCCCCATCGCTCCACTGGGGTTTCTCCTCCTTTATCTGGAGTCCTTTTTTATTTCCTAATTTCTCTCTAGCTTCCACATATGAGAGAAAACATAGGACCCTTCACTTTCTGAGACTGGCCTATCTCACTTAGCATAATATTGTTTAGTTCCATCCATTTTCCTGCAAATAACATAATTTTCTTCTTTATGGCTTTGCAAAATTCCATTGTGTGCATATACCGCAGTGTTGTGATCCATTCCTCTGTTAATGGATAGCTATGCTGTTTCTGTAATTTGGCCATTGTGAATTGTGCTGCTATAAACATGGATATGCATGTATCACTATGATATTCTGACTTAAATTCCTTTGGAAAGATACCCAGGAGTGGTATAGCTGGTTCGTATGGTGGTTCCATTCCTAATTTTCTGAGGAACCGCCACAATGATTTCCATAGTGGTTGAATGAATTTTCAATCCCTCTAACAGTGTGTAAGGGTTCCTGTTTCCCCACATCCTCGCCAGCATTTATTTGCAATCAGAGAGATGCAAATCAAAACTACACTGAGATTCCATCTAACCCCAGTTAGAATGACAATCTCTCTGTACTATTTTAAGTCCCTGATGTTTAGGAATCCTATTTTATAACCACCATTAGAACTAAGAAACAAAAAATCTTGCCATAAAATTTTACCTATGAGACATTAGAGTAAGGATTATGAAGATGATCTCAATCCATAGTACAGTAGCTGACACTTTTTAGATCATTTATTGGTTAAAATTTAGTTCATGTATATTATCTCACTTTATCCTCATGACAAAAGAAGTTATCATAAAAAAGTTGTCATAAAAAGAAGTTGCTGGTTTTATATACCATTTAAAAAGTTGGAATTTGATGCTTTAGGAGGTTAGGTGAATTTCTAAAATAAATGTAAATGGGAACTAAAATGGGGCAATACATGTCTCATACTTATTCTTATGAGCTTTCGCATTGAATTCCATCCTCCTTCTTGTCATAATTACAAGCATATCTTCCAGTAAGGAACTTACTCTAAATAAGGAATATTAAACAGAAACAAAATTATACACAGGCTAGGGACTAAGGAAAAGTACTGAGATTGCACAAAGAGAATATATCTGAATGGAATATGGAAAACACAGAAATGAAAACATATGAACAGAGCCTAGTGACCTATGGTTAATTTCAAACAATGTAACCTAGTGTGATTTAAGTCCCAGAAATAGAGGAGAGAGAATGTTTAATGGAAATACCTGAAAATACAATCACCGAAATTTTCTTAAATCCAAAAGGAACATCAATTGACATACCAAAGGTCATTAATTCATAATTCTCAAGATGGACAAATACAAAGAAAACCACACCCTGACATACAACAGTTAAGCTGTTGAAAGTTAAAAATAAGGAGAGAATCTTAAAAGCAGACAGTGATAAAGACATTAGACAGAGGAACAATATTATGAAGATTTTTGACATTATCAGAAATTGGGGGGCATAAAAGACAATGGACCACATCTTTCAAATGCCTAATGTAAAACAACTGTCAACCTAAAATTCTATGAACACCACAAAAATCCTTAAAAATAGGAGAGAACTAAAGACATTTTAGAGCCGGGCGTGGTGGCACACGCTTGTAATCCCAGTACTTTGGGAGGCGGAGACCGGAGGATCCGGGTTCGCGGCCAGCCTCAGCTCTCTCTCTCTTTCTCTCTCTCTCTCTCTCTCCCTGTTTCTCTCTCCCTCTCTACTTAGTGAGGCCCTCCGCAACTTCGTGAGACCTGGTTTCAAAATAAAGTATAAAAAAAAAATAGGGCCGGGGGCGTAGCGCGGAGGTAGAACGCTCCTGCGTTCAATCCCCGGTACCGCAAAAAAAAAAATAAATAAATAATAAATAATAAAAAAATAAAAATAAAATAAAATTAAAAAATAAGGACATTTTAGATAAATTACAAATAAGAAAAATTGTCATTAACACACTTGCATTTCAAGAAATGTTGACGTTTTTGAAATTCAGAAATATGAAAGCAAATGGAAATAGATTTTTTAGGAGGGATGAAGAGCATAGGAAATTATCAATATGCTGATAGATTAAGAGACATTTATATTCTCTCTCTCTCGCTTGCTCTTGCTCTCTCTCTCTCTCTCTGAGTTATACCCCCAACACTATTATATTTTTTATTTTTAAACACAATCTCACCAAGTTGATGAGAACTAAGCTAAGTTGCTGAGGCTGGCCTCAACCTTTGATCCTCCTGTCTCAGCCTTCCAAGTGCTGGTATTACAGGTGTGCATCACCATGCCCAGATACAGTTTTCCTTTTATTTTTCAATAAACAAGGGACTAAAACAAAAGATATAATATTGTACTATATGATATATTTAATAAGCATATATAAAATATTTGAAAATGATAGCAGCAAAAGTAGAGGATAAATGGAATTTTATCATTGTACTAGCATTTTACTTGCAGTTTTGCAATATCGAATCTAGGCCAACTTGAAAAATTAAGATGTATTTCATTATCCTTGGAGAAACAAAAGATAAAACAAAGAAATGAAGCTAAAAGAGTCTTTAAAGGAGACAGGATAAACATACTTAATGCCAAAGAAGTCAAAAAGGAGAAAAGAACCCTGAAAACAGTATCACTAAGTAACACTTTGCAAAATAGTTAAAATAAACCAAAATATGCAAATAATGATATTCAATGTAAGTTAAAAGGTAGAGACAGTCAGATTGGATAAAAAAGTGAGACTCAAACATTTGTTGTCTCAAGTGTTAGCACTTTAAATAGAAAGACATACCTAGGTTGAATGTAAAAGGATGGAAATGTATACTAAGCAACCATTAAGCATAAGCAATATAATAAATATGCTTGTATTAATATCAGGTAAATATTTAAAAAGTATTAAAAACAAATATGTGCTTTTCAGAGTCATAAAGTGGTTAATCTTCAAGAAGAGAGTAAATCCCAAATTTCAGTTAGCCTATTAACATAGCTACAAAATGCATTAAGAATACATTGACAAAATTAAAGAGGAAAATAGACAAGTTCATATTCATAATTGTAGACTTTAATACCCCATTTTTAGTAATGAATAGAGAGCCTAGACAAAATACATAAACAGTCCAATAGTATTTTAGAAGAATTGAACATGCAATTATAAAACTTGATTAAAATTTGCTTATATGACGTTAAACCAAATAATTGTAAATGCATGAGCTTTTCCAGTGCACATGCAGAGCACACCAGGATGGATCATATATATGAGTTACACTATAGTGCTGAGATATCTGGCCTGCCTGGACACGTCTGTGAATCTCATATTAGTCTACTGTAAAACTATGTCAGTCCCCTCTGACTGAATGAGCAATGTGTGGCAGTGTGTGGTAGGCCTTTGGCAGGGCAGGTACAGTCTTGGGGATAGAAGATAAACTCTATGAAGATTCAAGGGTTTGCCACTTTGGGGAATTTTTTAGGGACACAGTGGTGTGATATGTTTGAACACCTCTGAAGTAGCACTGTATTTTTCATTTGACATCACTAAAGAGGTAATACAAAACTACATTTCTTTAGATTATTGGAGACATTATATTACACTCTTGGGAATACTCCTTTGTTCCATTTACTGCTTTACAAGGGAGGCTGCCGGCTTTGAGTAGGGCCCAGGACAGGAGAGTCCTCTGTAGGAGGTTGAGGCTACAGTATGATCAGCCCTTCCTCTTGGATTATGAGATCCACCCGATTCTAAGATATAAGAGGTAGTTGTGTTAGAAAACCTTTCTCAATAGGAAAATAACAACAGAAACCTCTGGACACCTATGATCCTGGGATCAGGCTATACCATACACAGCAAATACACCAATCAAAATCAACTATTGGCATAACTATTCTGTTGTAGGAGAAAGGGAAGGGCTAATATCAGGTGACCATGCGGCCAGAGTGGTGGGCTGCTGTTGCAGTGTATTCTCACTTGTTGTGACCCTGAAAGATAGTGGTGAGGGGAAATTCTCCCCGTAGAACTTCAGGCAGGTACATTTGATCATACATTTGCTTTGAAAAGAACAGCAGGCCGGGCGTGGTGGCGCACGCTTGTAATCCCAGTACTTTGGGAGGTGGAGACTGGATGATCTGGGTTCGAGGCCAGCCTCAGCTCACGCTCTCTCTCTCTCTCTTTCTCTCTCTCTCTCTCTCTCTCTCTCTCTCTCTCTCTACTTAGTGAGGCCCTCTGCAACTTCGTGAGACCCGGTTTCAGAAATAAAGTATAAAAAATAGGGCCGGGGGTGTAGTGTGGAGGTAGAACACCCCTGGGTTCCATCCCCAGTACCGCAAAAAAAAAAAAGAACAGCAGCCTGAGATTGGAATGCATATTCATGTGGAAGTTCAAAGAGCTTGGGTGATGGTCAAGGGTGGGGTTGGAAGTTTAGCCACAGAAGATATGGAAGACAAGCATGTGGATAGATCTAGGGAGTAGCCCAAAGAGAGATCTTTATATTGCAGGTATATTCCAGAGAACATACACTACCAAGTAGGGGCTAGATTCATAAGTAATAAAAATGACTTTGGTTGGTGGACATCAGCCAGCTTTGGTCATTGGTTACTTCGGTGCTGTCCTGATGGGCACATGAAAGGAGTAGCCATGACAGCAGGGATGGATGCTATACACAGCTCAGTAGTCTGAGCACCAAGACAAAGTTAGCTTTTGCTGCTGCCAAGAGTACATTAGCCAGCAGCAAAAACCTCTATTGAGCTTCTAATGTGGTACCATCCTTTAAGAGAGTCATTTGATTACTTTGGAAAGCATAGTGATTCCTCTTGATTGAAATCAACACATTTTCTGGGATTGGGATTTTTTTTCTTCTTTACAGGATCTTATCCAACACCACTTTCTAAGGATTTACAGAGGGTTTGGCTCATATTATGGATTATGCATAAAACTGTTTTAGACCAGCAGATCTACTTTATAGCTACATTAGTTACCTATTTCTGTATAAGAATTCCCTCAAACTTAGTAGCTTAAAATAGTAAAACTTTATTTTCTTATGCAGTCTCTATGGGTCAGGAAAGTAGGGGTGGCTTAGCTGGATGGTACTGTCAGAGAAGCTTGTATTCAACTCATTAGCCAGAGCTGTGTCATTTGAAGTTCTGATTGCATCTGGAAGATCCAGTTCCAAGATGTCTCACTCGTATACCTGGCAGATCAGTACTGATTGTTTGTAGGGGTCTCAATACATGGGCTGACACATGGGCTGCTTGAGTTTCTTTAGAATGTAGCATTTGACTTCTTTCAGGGGAGATCATCTAATAGGCAGTAAGTAAACAAAGCAAGTTATGTGACTAGCTCTGAAATTCACAGACCATCATTCCCAACATTTCTTATTGTTTCTAAAGGTTAGCCCTGTTTGGTGTGAGAGGAGACCAAAAAAAAAAAAAAAGTCATGAATAAATGGGAATAAAAATCAAGGGGACTTGCCTTAGAGGCTGGCCTTCACAAGAGCCAAGATGGTGAGTCAGTGGGCTCCTGACCATGGATCCACTAGCCCTGTCACTTACCAGTACTCCATAGAATATGGCTCTCTACTGATGGAGTGATACACAGCTGAGGTTTCCAGCTGAGATCTTATGCTCCAAGAAGGGTGCCCTATTCAACCAGCATGCAGTAGGTAACCTCATTCAATGGCCATTGTATGGCGATGTTTCCCAAATAAGTAGAATATGTGGGTTCGACAACCAAAGGGTGGAAGTCATCATAGCCCCACTGGTCATCACTCACAGCGATCTATTTAGGGAATTTGTACTTCATATGTCTGTGATTTTAGACTCTGAGTCTGGACCTTCTTTGTTGAAAAGACTTTTTCATTTTTTCCTTTGAGTTGCTTTAATCAAAAGCCAATTCACTTTCTGTGTATTCTAGTTCCAGTCTCTCACTTCTGTGGCTTTGATATCTGTGTCTATCCTTACACCAGTATCACCTTATCTTGATTACTATGGCATATGGTGTAATATTTGAAATCAGGTAGTATGAGTTCTCTAACTTTTTCCTCCCCAAATTGGCTATTCTAGATATTAGGCATTTTCATAAAATTTTTTAGAATTTGCTTGTCAATTTCAACAAAATGTCAGTTTTATTTTTATTAGGATTGCACTGAATCACAGATAAACTTGGAGAGAATGAGCATGGCGTGATGCACATGTGTTAGGTGGGTTTCTCGGTGATACAGACTGAGGCTAAAATTTGTGCCCATGAGGTCTATTGGTAAGCGCTCTGGAGACTAACAATTTTTCAGGGGTAGAGAATCAGGTCTGGGTGAAAAAATAGTTCAACAGAAGGGAGCTCCAGAGTTAGAATGGACATTCAGAATTTGACCATGCTGGGCACCATATCAAGATAGATCCACCTGGTTGCCAAAACATTGATAAAATAGTCAGAAAAATAAGTAATAGCCAAAATATTACAAATTAGAATTAATAAATACCTCGTAGTCATTTGTAAACATCTCAAAAACCTTGTTTCCACATTGGTGAGAAAATAAGTTAGCTGTTAGCTTACCATTAAGGAATGAACAACATTTAAGCAAGTCTGTGATTTCTATCCTTCTCAAACTTCTATTTTGTTCTTTTATTTTTCAATATCAGCTCTCTTTTTAGTAATTTAAGGACTGACTAGTGACACCTAGGTTTGCAGCTGTTAGGAAAAACTTGTATCTTCATTTTTGATATAAATTCTCTCATTCTATTTCTCTCAAGGCTCCAGGAGAATAAGACATGCTATTACTGTTCCAAACTGGGTAAAAATGTGTCAAGTTCAAAAGGTTTAGAAGGGATTTATTGGGGGAGATGATCACATTGTGTTTTATGATTTGCTATAAATTCTGTGGTTATAGCATACAAGGGCAAAGTGCTTACTCAGCATTATTAAAAGTTTGATATTGTCACTTTGCCCATTATTATGGAATCTGGTAGAGAGAATGGTATTTCTCCAGAGAATAATCTATCCTGAGGACTGTACGATTGCTGGTTTATTTCCATTTACAGTGGTGTTGGTTCATAGTCAGGCCCTGCTTATTTCCACTTATCATACTTTGGGAGTAGCATACTGTCTACTCTCTGTAAATGGAAAATAACCGGTCACTCTGTGTATCCAAAGATACCCATTTATTTATTATTTTATTTATACTGGGTATTGAACCCAGGGGCATTCTACCTCTGAGCTATACATCTAGCTGTTTTTATATTTTATTTTTGAAACAGGGTCTTGCGAAGTTGCTGAGGCTAGCCTCAAACCGGCAATCCTCCTGTCTCAGTCTCCCAAGTACTTCAATTATAGGTACGTAACACCACGCCCAGCAGCTTCCATTCTTTTAAACATTGATCTCAGATATCACATATTTCATGAAACTACCATTTTTCACTTTCCCTTCAGTTTCTCTCTCTTCAGAATTCTAAAGTTTGTTGGAAGATGATTTCATTCCTTATAAACTGATCTGAGACATCAGATACCAAGAATATTTTATCCACCAGGGTGGCTGGCAAAATACCATATGCATATAGAAAGGCACTGAATTACTTGATGAATTAGTCTTATCCAATGTAGTTAAATGGAGACAATATATAAGAAAAGGAAAAAAAACATAAACTAGCTTAATAAAGTGCAGTTTTATTTTTCTTTCCAAACAATACATAAAAATGTTGGGGTTAATATATTTAAATTGAATCAGTTAAGGTATTAAAGTTAGTTATAAATGAGTGACATGGCTGGCAGGTAATTTTTGTTATTGAGCACTGTAGAAGGAGACATGAATATTTTATAAAATGATAAACCCAGGATATATTTTAATGCAAACAATATTAAACTAAATGGATAATTACAATGCATTCAAATGAACTATAATCAAATGAAGTCTATCATTGGGCTAAAATATTTTCAGTTACCTAAAAATGCATGATCAGTCAATGATTTTTAAATGTTTTTGTTAAATGTCCAAGAGCTGGTAAATCTCAGATTAGAAACATTTTTTAAGAAGGCTGTATCTGTAGAAGTTCTCTGTTTCTCCATGATTGAAACTTCCAGACCCTGAGTCTCCTCCATAGCCTAAGGTCTCACTGAACTCTGGACATTTTTTTTGTCACCTGCCCTTTCAGTCTTCACTTTAAAGTTAGCTTCTCACGTTTGTTAACATTGCCTTGTTCTGGCAATCCACCACACACCTCTGAATTATTTCTTAAATTAATGTCTTTTATCAGTGTGTGTTTTATGTTTCTTTCTGGGACCCTAAATCAGAAATATTTTCCCTCCCATTTTCATATTTCCTGTTGAAGAACTTTCTCCATCCTCAGAGAGGTATATTTCCACATTCGTTGGTTTCAGTTTCTCTAACTTGTCTTTCTCTGAAAGTATAGCCTGGGAGCTACTTTATATCCAGTTGCATGTCTTACACAAAGAGACATAAAAGCTAGCATTTGAATCAGCAAGTCACTTATTAGATGGGTTCTAGATTCACCACCAGCTCCCAATTATGATGTGCCATATATACTGAATAGAATGAAATAGTATGAAATGCTGTTTTCTCTCCTACCAATTACATAAGAAAAATTCTAATGAATAGATAAAAGTTTATGGAAATTCCAGAACATGATAGTTCAACCCTAGCAATTTCTACATCTTTGCAGATTTCAGGCCAATTTATATATGCTATTGTCTCTCATTTATTTATTGCTGTTAACACTTATTTTTGAAATACAAAGTTTTCAGTGAAATGTATACTTATTAAGCACCACATTTTCCACAACATAAGCATGATGTCTAACTTCCAAAATTTTATTTCTAACAGAATGTTGGATCTTCAACTTCTTCCTTCCTTGTCAAGCACACGTAACCTGCCTCTCAACACTGACTTTTCTATAGTGACTCTTCTTTCAAAAGTCATTGTAGACGTATTTGATAAATATAGTCATGATTTTTTCCTTGTCCTCCTGGATTTGTTATTGGTGCTGATCCTTCTCTGCCATGAAACTATCTCCTTCCTTATCTTCCTTGAATTTGTTCATCTTGATTCTATCCTGCTTCACCGACATCCTTGCATACATCACTTTCTCTTGCTGTTTTCTCTCCTTCCACCACATGTTTGGATGTTGCTAAAGTCACATTTTCAATTACTATCTCAGTTTGAACTATAACCTTGTAGAGTTGGCTCACAACTAAATGTTTACTATTACTTTTTTTTTTTTTTGCTACTGGGGATTGAAATCAGGGGCATTCTACCTTAGAGTTACACCCCCAGCTCTATTTTTTTTTTTTGAAACGAGGGCTCTCAAAGTTGCTGAAGGTCTCCTGAAATTGCTAAAACTGGCCTTGAATCTGCAATCCTCCTGTCTCAGCCTCCCAAGTACTGAGATGACAGGCATGGGCTACCATGTTCAATATATAGCTACTAATTCTTATCTGGAATTCTAGTTCTGCATGCCTGCCTTCTGCATACTCATTTGATGCCACAAAGTCATCTCTAGATTCTTAAACTAAAATTATGTCATTATATTATCTCACTATTGAAATAAAAACTTCATCCCTTCAGACTGCCTAATTTAACAGAGTTTAGCACAGAGGTTGAATAATTATGGCTCATGGACAAAATCCCACCTACCACCTGTTTTTATACACTTGTAAATACTGTTTGCTATATTTCAAATGGTTGAAAAAATGGAAAATAATATTTCACCACATGAACACTTAATGAAATTCAAATACTGTACATAAATAACATTTTAATGGAACAGAACCAGCCAGGCTTATTTGTTTACCTGTTAAGACTCCTTTTGTCCTAGAATGGCAGTGTTGAGTGGTTGTGACAGAGACAGTATGGGGTGCAAAGCCTAAAATATTTAATATCCGTCTTTATAGAGAAAAAGTCTACTGATTCCAGGCTTAGTGGATGGAGCATGAGTTTCAAAGTGCTTAGACAGAGCTAAATGTAATTTTAGGTAGTCTCCTCACTAAGCAAGAGCTCAGGAGAAGTTTCCCAGCATTAATGTCCCTTAGTTTCCTCATCTGTGAAATAGTCATGCCAATAGCCAAGTATTTTATGAAGTATATTTCATTTCAACCCTAACATTAATACTGTAGACTTCAAGTTACTTCACACTTTAGTCTCTTTAATGGTGAAACAATGACAGACTAAATATTTTATTATGGAATCATCTCAGAAATATCTCATGACATCTCTGTTATTCAAGGCTGTTTCAGATTCAACTGAAAGAAACTCAGCTTGGATTAGTTTAACTAAATAACCATTATGTTATGAAATTATATATAATTTTTAGGGTTTGGACATATATATATTATATTATTTATAATACATTCTATTTGTATATAGTAAGTTACATATATATTATAAAATCACTCTAAAGTGATATTAGAAAAATTACCTGAACATCTTATTCTAGTTACAAAGTAACTTCAATTCATCTAAGTGCCTAAACCTGAAAGTTATAATGATATAATAATAGAAAAAAATGTGGCAGAATCTCTGTGATCATTCTCAAAATTTGTAAAACAATCTTATTCTAACTCTGTCATTACACCAACAACATCAGGTATTTGGCAACACAGAAGTAAGTTTTTCAAACATCTTACATCAATTTTCAGGGCATAGTAGTTTGCTTTCCCTGAAATTGTTTAGAACATTTTTTTTTTGCCAAGACTTAAGTACTCATTTATCTAAAATAAAGAACATATTTTAATTCATTATCTACTTTAATTTTTATCCTCTTAAACTTCTAAACACCCTATTTTTATTTTTTATTTTTCCTATTTATTTCCATTCTTTCTCTCCTCTAATTCTAGATATTCATATATCTCTTTACATATACATATATACATTTAGAGAGATAGACATTAAGAGAGATCAATGTCTCTCTGGAATCAAGGTAATACTTGAGAAAATATGTTTCATATCATGAATGTGTGTGTGTGTGTGTGTGTGTGTGTGTGTGTGCGTGTATGTGTGTGAGAGAGAGAGAGAGAGAGAAACTGTTTTACATTTTCCATCAATAAATGGTTTTAACATCTACCCATACTGCCAAGTTTGTATCTTTTTCTTGTATTCTTTACCTTTGAAACAGGGTCTCACTAAGTTGCAGAGGGCCTCACTAAGTAGCTGAGGCTGGCTGCGAACCCGGATCCTCTGGTCTCAGCCTCCCCAAGTACTGGGATTACAAACGTGCACCACCACACCTGGCTCCAAGTTTGTATCTTAAGGATGGTTTCTTGCTACTATATAAAATTATCTATACTATATATCTTGTATATTTATTTACCTGTGCCCCTGTGATAGGCATTGAGTTTACCAACAGCTTTTGATGAGATTAGACCAATTCAGTTGCATCTTCAGGCTTTATTTCTCATTCTAGTTCTCTTGCTATTTCCCCCCATATCTGTGGTTATTTTCTCCACTGAGATCTTGGAAATCCTCAAAGTCATCCATAAGGGTTGAAATCAATTTCTTCCAAATGCCTTTTAATATTGACATTATGACCTCCTTCCACAAATCACAAATGTTTCTAATGACATCTAGAATGGTGAATCCTTTCCAGAAGGTATTCAATTACTTTCCTCAGATCTATGGGAGAAATGAATCACTATTTATGTCAGCTATATCTCAAAATGTGTTTTTTACGTAATAAGACTTGAAGGTCAAGATTGTTCCTTGATTCATGGGCTTCAAAATGAGCATTGCGTTAGCAGGCATGAAAACAACATTCATCTCACAGTGCATCTCCACCTGAGCTCTTCAGTGACCAGGTGTATTGTTAATGAGCAGTGGTATTTTGAAAGGGCCCTTTTCTTCTGAGCAGTAGGTCTCAATAGAGGGCTTGACCTATTCACTCAAAAGATGTGCTGTCATCCCAGCTGTGTCATTTTTTCCGGTAGAGCAAAGGCAAAGTAGATTCAGTATAATACTTAAGGGCCCTAGTATTTTCAGAATGGCAACTGACCACTGACTTCAATGTAAAGTCACCGGCTACATTAGCCCCTAACAAGAGGCAGCCTATCCTTTGAAGCTTTGAAGCCAGGCATTGACTTCTCCTTTCCAGCTATGAGAAGTCCTAGATGGCATCTTCTTCTAGTTTAAGATTGCTTTGTCTACACTGTTTTTTTGTGTGGCCAACTTCATCAGTTATCTTAGCTAGAGACTGGATAATTCTCTGCAGCTTCTACATTAGCACTTGCTGTATCACCTGGCATTTGTATGCTGTGGAGATGGCTTCCTTCCTTAAACTTCCTGAACCAACTTCTGCCAGTTTCAGAATTTTCTTCTGTAGCTTTCTTACCTCTCTCCATCCTAATGGAATAGATGGCAGTTAAGGCCTTAATGAAGTTTGGGTTTAAAGGAATGTTGCAGCTGAACTGATCTATCCAGACCACTAAAACTTTCTCCAAATTAGGAATACGGCTGTTTCACTTTCTTATTATTTGTGTCTTTACAGGGGTAGCACATATCATTTCCTTCAACAACTTTTCTTTTGTATTTTTGAGTTGGACACCTGTTTGGCACAAGGGCATATTTTGGGATATGGTGGCTATTGGTATGCCTTCCTGCCAGGCTTAATCATTGACAGCTTTTGGTTTGAGGGGAGAGACATGTGACTTTTCCTTTGACTGGGGCATTTAGAGGCCATTGTAAAGATGTTAGTTGACTTAATTTCAATACTGTTGTGTTTCAGGGAATAGTGACAGCCAAGGAGAGGGAGATCTCGAGATGGGGAAAGCTGGTACTGGGAGCAATCAGGACACTTATATCCATCAATTAAGTTCGCCATCTTAAATGGGCATGGTTTGTGGCACCCCAAAATAATTATAATAGTAACAGTAGAGGCGGCTGATCACAGATCACAATTAATTATATAATTATAATGAAAAAAATTATATATTGTGAAAATTACCAAAATGTGACAGAGACATGAAGTGAGCACATGATGTTAGAATATTGGTTGGTTCGATCAGCATTCTCACTGCTGTTACCCAAAACACTAGACAGCAACAACTTAGAAGACCTATTTGCTCACAGTTCTGGAGATTTCAGTGGTTCAGTCCATGTTAGGCCAGGTGAAGTCTGTGGAGCGCAGGGCATGGTAGAGGAAGGAGAGAGAGAATAGAGCAAGGGCTTTGCTCTCACATCATGGAGGCTAGAAGCAAGAGAACAAGGAGAGGAGGGACCATATATATTCTTCAAGGCCACACCCCCAGGGACCCCTCCTCAGCAACCAAGCCCTGCCTCCAACATGACTGCCTTGTTCCTGTGTGGTCTAGGGGGACAGTCTAAATCCAGCCATAGCAGGTGTCCACAGACTTGCTCAACAGAGAGTTGCCACAAACCTTCAATATGTAAAAAAGGCAGTATCTATGAAACACAATAAAGTGAAGTGCATTTAAACAAGGTATACTTATGCATATATTTATGTACCTATCATATATTATAAATATGAGGATAGCAGGAGATACCTATCTATGTGTACCATAAGCTTCACTAAAAAGGGAGATTTTCTCTCTCTCTCTCTCTTTCTTTCTTTTCTTTTTTTTTTTTTTGTGGTGCTGGGGATTGAACCCAAGGGCATGCTATCTCCAATCTATACTCCCAATCCTCTTTTATATTTTATTTGGAAAGAAGATCTTGCTAAGTTGCTGAGAGGCTTGCTAAATTGCTGAGGCTGTCTTCGAACCTATGATCCTCCTGTCTCAGTCTCACAAGTCCTGGGATTACAGGTGTGCACCAACATGCCTAGTTAGGAGGTTTTCTTTATCACCTTTCTAAAAGATTTATATATTTGTGTGTGTGTGTGTGTGTGTGTGTGTGTGTACCTGAGAGTTGTGCCATGATATTTTGGTTGAAGTCAACAAAAATGTGGAACTATCATAGTTCATATTGACCACATAAATTTATTGTTTCAGGCTGGTAGTAAGTGTTCCCCTGGACATCATTTTACTAGAGGCAGGGTAACTTCTGACGAAGTTGATGGTGTTCATGAATACAGAGGATGCAGAATTAACTTTTGGAAAATTGGAGTAATATAATGAGGTTACAGAAAAATATAATTTTAAATTTTAAATTATCTTAAGTTAAATATTTATTAGTTTATAACTTACTTAGCTTTTTATCAATGTGTTTCTCTCTTTAATTTCTTATTGCAAAACATGAACACTACAAAAAAGCTATTTATATCTCTGGCCCACTTTTAATTGAATCAATTATTGACTTAACCTGCAGTTATATTATTTCCTTTTCATACAGTTGGAAATTGCATTTTATTCAATACCTTCAAAGGAATGGTTTAGAGATGCAAGCTTCCCCGAAATGTGTGTGGGGGAGTGATTTTTATAAAGAAGAGCACTCTTTGTATTTCAGGCTCTTTCATTATGCTAAGATTCAGGAGTTGTTATTTAAATAAAGTAGAAAGAGATCCTATTCACTGGCTGACAGTCATGGATTGAGCCTATGGACTTCTTGTGGCTGGATATCTCATTGCATATTCTTTGAATAGAATACATCAAGTGAACTATGGGGAAATCCAAGGTGAACAAAATTGGCAAACACAAAGATAAAATACAAAGATGATATCTGTATCTTTGCTTTCTCAATACCTGTCATGTTTGGATATATTACAAACATATTGAAGAATGTTCCCAGAGTATTCTGTAGTTTGCAAATAATTTAATGAGTTAGGATAATAGTACTGTTCCACTCCAAGATACTTTTGCTAACTTTATAAACAGAAATTTCAACACTGATAAGTACAGAACCCTTAATAATAAGCTGTTGTTTCTCCTATATATCTTGAGTATGTATATTTTTTAACGTGCTTTTATTGGTGCATTGGAGTCTTACATTGCAATGAATATCTATTTGATGTTAATATATATGCACACAGCTCTTAGGGCCCCCCCCGCCTTCCCCCACCCGTATGAAGTACCAAGAATGATGTTGGTATAGACCTCTACAATGAAAACTATAAAACACTGAAGAAAGAAATCGAAAAAGATCTTAGAAGATGGAAAGATCTCCCCTGCTCTTGGATAGGCAGAATAAATATTATCAAAATGGCCATTCTGCCAAAAATGATCTATAGAATCAACGCAATCCCTATCAAAATACCAACATCATTTTTCACAGATCTAGAAAAATCATTCATTAATTTCATATGGAGAAACAAAAGACCGAGAATAGCCAAAGCAAT
>PVJS01031570.1:0-23323 GCA_004027185.1 Glis glis | reverse complement strand
AGGGAGGGAGGGAGGGAGGGAGGGAGGAAGGAAGGAAGAAAGGAAGGAAGGAAGGAAGGGGCAGGCAGGTGGTCTCTTGATTCCTAGTCCAGGGCTTTACTGGTCTGAAGTTATTAGTTCCAGTCTTCCCATTGCCCCAGTTCTCTTCCTGGAAGGAAGTGACACTTGAGCTACTGTGATTCTTTCAGTCCAACCCTCCAGGCAACAATGCTTAAGCTCACCAGGCAGAGAAGCTTGGGCTATGTGGCACAGAGCTCTCTTGCTCCGCTCTGGAGAAGCCCCTTCCCCTACCACATCCACCTGGTCTTCAAGGGACGCCTGGGAAGTAGCAGCGGCACCTGCAGCTGGGGAACGCGCATTCCATATTCAGCCAGTGATTGCTGAGTCCACGTGTAGTACAGCTCTGTGCTCTGGGGAAAGCAGTGTCTAGCCTTGTCTCAGGAGCTCCAGGAAAAGATACACTCACTCATTAAGTCAGTCTTTCAACTAATATTTATGGAGCCAGACCCTCTGTTGTGCCCTGGGGAGACAATGGTGACCAAGAAAGATGTGGTCCCTTCCCTAAGAACGTCACACCTAGTGCCTCCCATTCCAGTAGGCTCTTCCTGGGGTTTTGTTCCCCATCAGCTGTCAGAGAGCCCTGCCTTCTGCCAGTCATGATCTCTACGGCTTCAATTTCTATATTTATTATTATTTATTTATTTATTTATTTATTTATTTATTTATGTGGTACTGGGTATTGAACCCAGGGGCATTCTACCTCTGGGCTACACCCCCAGTCCTATGTTATTTTTTTATTTTGAAACAGGGTCTCACTAAGTTGCGGAGGGCCTCACTAAGTTGCTGAGGCTGGCCACGAACCTGTGATCCTCCTGTCTCAGCCTCCCAAGTACTGGGATTATAGGTGTGTGCCACCACGCCCAGCTTCTGGCTTTAATTTAAATTTGTTGTATGGTCCCACTCAATATGGCTATTTGTGTCACCTCCTCCCCACCATCCTTACAAGCCTCTCAGCTCCTCCTTTGTTTCAAATGTGTATCATCTTAATAGGGCAAGTGTGGGCTGACTCATGCTAATGGTAATGAGGCCAAGGTCACAAGACCATCCACCATGCTCAGTCATTGGCGTCGCTCGGTGACCAGGTCAGAGGTGCTACTCCTAATCTATGCCCACCCTCCAGGCCTGAACCCAGAGAGTGGATGAGGCTGCCCATCCTGTGTTAAAAGCATCATTTTCCTTTATGAAGGACTAGCTTGCAATGCATCATATCCCTCTTCAAGGAATAATTATATTTCCTAGTGTAGAGTTGGAAAACAGAAGCACAAACCTGGGAAATGACTTGTCCAAGGTCATGCTATTCTATTGAGGTTTGAAATTTTGCCACTAAATTGAAAACGAGAGATTGATGGGTCCAAACAGACAGAAGAGTGAGACAGATAAGAGAAGCAAAGAATGGGGCCTAGGGGTAGAGAGAAATACTGCTGGGGGAAAGAATGAGAGAGAGGTAAAGGAAGAGAGAAAGAGAGAGAGAGGCTTCAGTCCAATTGACGACTTTTTTGCTTTCCTGAGGCATTTATCTTTCATTTGACCTTATAAGAGTCTATTTGTGTTGAGATTTTAAATTGAGAATTTTTCCTTTTTAAAAAACATCCCTGTGCAGTTAGCACGGCTCTATATTAATTTCTATTCATGTCAGTGGCTTCAGTATTTATTCTCCTCCAAAATCACTCAGTTGGAAGGGACAGAGTGAAAGTCATTTGGCTCTGTGTTTGTTTGGATTCAGAGCCTGAGGCCCAAGGAGTGGGGCGGGGGCTGCGGCTGGAAACTGGAGGGGGTGGGGGCAGTGTTGTCAAGCTCCTGACTTCTGCCCACGCCAGATTGTATTCTGGGTTGTCAGCTCTGAAGCCCCAAGGGCAGGGGGGCTGATGGGCAGGCCGGAGCCACGAATCCCTTGGGGTTCAGCCATTCCGCATGCTGGAGGAGATGTCTGGACTGGACTTTGAAGCTTCTGGCAAATTGAGGGTCGGTGTGGCCAAGAGGTCCAGTTTGGCCCTGGACATCTGACCGGCTGGGTGTGTGTCCCAACTTCACCACCTACTGTCTGCAGGACCTTGGGCCAATCAGTTCACTTCTCTGAGTTTCAGTTGGCCTTATCTGCAACATGGTATCAGTAAGAGCGGTGACCTCCTGGGCTGGTCTGAGGGCCACGGAGAGGACTGTTCAGGAAGAACTGGGCACAGCGCCTGGCACTCAACAGGGTGTTGAGTGGGTTAAATAAATATAGTCCATGCCTGTGCACACGGATTTTGCAAACAGAAGAGGCACAAAGAGGTGGCTGGGTTCTGGAAATAGACAGACCTATGTTCAAATCTGTTGTACATTTCCCTGTTGGTCGGGAGTCCACCACCTGGACTTGTGTCCTGGTTTCATCACATCCTGGCTGTGTAGCCTTGGATCAGTTAATTTACTTCTCCGAGTCTCTGTTAATTCATATATATATATCCAGTACCACACACACAAATATATATATATATATATACACATATATATATGAGTCTCTGTTTATTCATATATATGTATGAATACATATATATATATATATATATATATATATATATATATATAGTAACACACACATATATATATAATCCCCAGTACCACACACTGGGGACTGAACCCAGGGGCATTCAATCTCTGAGCTACGCCCCCAGCCCTATTTTATTTTTTATTTTGAAACAGGGTCTCACTGAGACTGTGCTAAATTGCTGAGGTTGCCCTCAAACCTGTGATACTTCTGTCTTGGCCTCCCCAAGTACTGGGATTATAGGTGTGTGCCACCTGACCTGGCTTTATTCATATTTTAAGTAGAGATGATAATAGTACTTACTTTACAGTGTTGCTGGGAAGATTAAACCAGAATCCACACATATATATAGGGCTCGGTATGGTTCCTGGCATACAGTAAGAGCTCAATGAATGTTAGTTAAGGCCCAAGCATATCCCATACACAGGAGTTCACAAAGCAAAGAAATGCAGCAGCGGGCCTTGCAAATGGATGGACTAGTAGGTGCAAAGGCCCAGAAGCATGAATGGCACAGTGCAATAAGGAGACTGGCTGAGGCAGAGTGAGTGACAGGAGCTGAGCTGCAGGTATGGACAGGAGGAAAGCCACGCAGAGCCTTGAACGCCAGGTTAAGGGTTCTGACTTCTCTCCAAAGGCCACAGGGAGCCATGAAAACTCTAAGCTAGAAAAGAACATGGCCATATAGGAACAAACTGAGCTTCTTCACCGTGAGGTCCTTGGCGATCAGGCTCAGATGTCTTGTTAAATGGATGGGGAAACCCAGGCCCATGGGGAAGGGCTTGCCTGGTACCTGGAGTGAGGCCTCTGCAGATCCAAGACAGGCATCTTGGGTGTCACCCACCTTTGTTCTTCTCCTACTTCTGAGTTGGGGTGAAGGCAAGAAAGTCCCAGCCTCCAGAGACACCATTAGAGCAAAGAATCGGTTCTACCTATGAAATGGCCAGAAAAATCTCAGCAGTAGACAACAAGAAGTACTGAAGTAGCTTGCATGTGCGCGAGTCAGCTGGGGGACTCGGGGAGCCCCTCTGCGCAAGCACTCTTGGAGCCTCTGCTGGCTGCACCTCTGCTCTCATCCCATTGGCCAAAGCAAGCCGCATGACTGAGCTGTCAAGTCAGGGTCACAGTTTCAGTTGGCATTCTCACTGCTGTGAGCCAAAAAACCTGACCACCACAACTTAGAGGAAGGAAGATGTGTTTGCTCACAGTTCTGGAGATTTCAGGGGTTCAGTCCACGTTGGGTGGGTTACATTGGCAGAGCTCAGGGCATGGCAGTAAGAAGCAGAGAGAGAGAGAAAGAGAGCAAGGACTCTTCTCTCACATCATGGAGTCCAGAAGCAGAGAACAAGCAAGAACACATGCACCGTTCCTAAGGCCACACCACCAGGGACCTGCCTCCTCCAGCCACACCCACCTGCCAAGTTACCAGGGGCATTCTACCTCTGAGCTATTACAATGGATTTATCCACTGATGACTTCACAACCCTCATGACTCAATTATATCAACTCTGAACATCAATATTCGTTGGGGGATATTCTATATCTAAACCATGACACCATGCAAAGGGTGTGGACATTGAATGGGGGAGGAAAAAAAAAGCGGATCTACCCAGGTGTTCTTTGGAGGCTGCCAGGGCTTCTGGACCTCTTTCTGCCTCAGACGACCATTTGTCACCTTAAATATGACCCCATGAAGGTGTGAGGGGAGGCCATCAGCATTCCTGAGTAAGTCCACACACCTTCATATATACCGTCCCCTCAGTCTCCCACATCACATCACTGCCCCTCTCTGCTCTGGCTGTGGCTCCAGCACACCCAGCTGTCCTGTGCTTCCTGCCTCAGGACCTTTGCCCCTACTGTGCCCACTCACTTCACCCCCTCTAGGCTAATGCCTTCTTATCTCCTTTGGGATACTTTCCTGGCCCCCCTATCTGAGTCTCCTGATATTCTCTATCACTGGGGCTTGTTTGTTTTCTTTATAGTTCTTATCATGGTTTGCAATTGTGTATTAATTTATTTGTTTGATTCATTCCTGTCTCTCTCAAGACCATAAGCACTGTAAGGGAGCTTAAGCCCAGTGCTTTGAATAGGACATCTACTGCTTCCACACAGTAGACATCTGATGAATATTTGTTGAAAGAAAGAAAGGAGCCAAGCGTGGTAGCACACACTTGTAATCCCAGTACTTGGGAGGCTGAGACAGGAGGATCCGGGTTTATGGCCAGCCTCAGCTACTTAGTGAGGCCCTCCAAAACTTAGTGAGACCCTGTTTCAAAATAAAGAATAAAAAGCCAGGCATGGTGGCGCACGCTTGTAATCCCAGTACTTGGGAGGCTGAGACCGGAGGATCGGGGTTCGCGGCCAGCCTCAGCTGCTTAGTGAGGCCCTCTGAAACTTCATGAGACCTGGTTTCAAAATAAAGTATAAAAAATAGGGCCGGGGGTGTAGCTCGGAGGTAAAATGCCCCTGGATTCAATTCCTGGTACCGCAAAAAATAAAATAAAATAAAATAAAATAAAATAAAGAATAAAAAATAGGGCTGGGGGTGGAGCTCAGAGGTAGAATGCCCCTGGGTTTCCATCCCCAATACCACAAAAAAAAAAGAAAGGGAAAAAATCCAGGTCTAATAGGCCCACCTTTACTTTCCCTCTAGAGCATTAATTGTCAAAAATTATCCTAAGCCAGGCCTGGTGGCATACACCTGTATTCCCAGTACTTGGGAAGCTGAGACAGGATGATCTCAGGTTCAGGTTAGAGTCTAGCCTCAGCAACTTAGTGAGACTCTCAGCAACCTAGCAAGAGACTTCTGTTTCAAAATAAAAAATAAGAGACTGGAGGTGTAGTTCAAAGGTAGAATGTCCTCTGGGTTCGATCCCCGGCACTACACACAAAAATTATCCTAAACATACAAAATATATAGTTAATCATGTAGCAAATGCCCATGTGCCCAGCAGGTTGCTTAAGCAATAGAGCATTATGAGGACCTTTGCAGTCCCCCGAGCTCCCCTCCTGGACCCCATCCCCCCTTCCCTGCCTCCCCAGAGATAATCATGCATGTTTAGCATTTCCATGCACAAGTTTATGCCTTCGCTCTGGGGCATGTGCTCAAACCGTATTGTTTTGTTTTTAGACTGTATATAAAGAGCGTCCTTTGCTATGGCTCTTTGGGCCACCTTCTTTTTTTCACTCAGTATTGTGTTTGTGAGCTTCATCCCAGTGGCTCTATTTCCTTCATTTCCATTGCTGTGCATGGGTCCCCTGCATGAATACTCCATGGTTTATTTACCCATTCTCCACGTTGATGGACATTGAGGTTGTCCCCAGCTTTATGCAACATGTAAGCCTTTCATCAGAAGAGATGTCTTGTGACAGTTCAATGTATAAAGCAGGTAACAGCAGAACTGCCCCGTCTGAGTTGAGGCAGGGGCTGCTGCTGAGGCCACTCTGGGGTTCTGCTGCCAGGAGGTCTGCAAATACTGCAACACCTCCAATCTGCCTTCCTGGAGAGGTGTGCAGGAGGCCGGGAGGGGAGGCAGGAGGAGGCAGGGGGAGAGAGGGGCTGGTATTCCCTTGGTTTTGTTTTTGTTTTTGTTTTGTTTTTTGGTGGTACTGGGGATCGAACCCGGGGACATTCTACCTCTGAGCTACACCCCCAGCCCTATTTTATTTTGAAATAGAGACTCATTAAGTCTCGCTGAGTTGCTGAGGCTGTTCTTGAACCTGTGATCCTCCTGTCTCAGCCTCCCAAGTACTGGGATTACAGGCATGCACCACCACATCCAGCTTGCCTTAGATTTTGAATGTGCAGATCCAGAGGAGGGTCAGGTGTTCCTCATCGAGTTTTATGTGCAGACACACACGCACGTACACGTGTGCATGTGGGCTGTGGGCCCAGGCGTGTCCTGTGCTCATTCTCACTTCTGTATCTCTGCCATGCCACCTGGGGTACCCTCCTTCCCTTCTTTAAATTCTACCCATCACTCAAGGCCCAGCTTCCATCTCTCCTCCTCCAGAAAACCTCTAATCATCCCAGCCTGAGGACATCTCTCTGGGACAGCTGGTCCCTGTATGCACGTTGAGGCAAATGACAGTCAGACTTGTTCAGTTGCTGGTGTGGGGCGGCCGACATCTCCACCTCAGCCTGAGCTCCCACTGGTACCCCACCAGCAAGCTCCACTGCTCTGCGCTGATGCGTGTACAGCAAGCCCAAAGTCAGCCAATGTCCCCTCCCCAGTTCCAAGCCACTGCTCTTCCCTGTCTCCTGGAATCTTGAGGATTGCCCCCTCCCACCCTGTCACCAGGCTCCAGGCCCGGCTCCTCACCATCCCTCCATAGGCAAGGTCCCTGCATCCCGGCAGCTGCGTCTCCCACTCCCTCTCCACACACCTGACACCCTTGTCCAGCTACCTTCTCTCTCATAGACAACTACAAAACCTACTCTTTGGTCTCCCTGTTTTCACCCCATTTTCCAAACATTGACCAGAGATCTTTTAAGAATACCAGCCCTCACTGGGCGTGGTGGCGCACACCTTAATCCCAGTACTTGGGGGGCTAAGACAGGAGGTTCGAAGCCAGCCTCAGCAACTTAGTGAGGCCCTCAGCAACTTAGCAAGACCCTGTTTCAAAAAACAAACAAATAAAATGGCTAGGAGTGTAGCTCGGGGGTAGAATGCTCCTGGTTTCAATCCCTAGTACCACTGGAAAAAAAAAAAGAAAAGAAAGAGAGGAAGGAAGGAAGGAGGGAGGGAGGAAGGGAAAAAGGAAGGAAGGAAAAAAAAGAACACTAGCCCAATTCTGTTGCTCCCCTATGATGGCTTCCTGGTTCTCTTAGGAAGAAAGCAAACTCTATCATGGCCTCTGAGGTCCTGTGTGCCGGCTCTGCTCCTCTCTCAGCCTCATCTTGCTCTCCTCCTCCTCTCTGAGCTGCAGCCAGTCAAGCTATCTTGCCCTGCCTTACGTGTGCCCCAGGCCCTCCTCCCCAGCCCCAACAGGCCATGGCCACCCAGATCTTCTGTCTGGACCATTCTCTCTGCCTTTCAGCCCAACTAACTGCCTCTCACCCCATCAGGTCTCCACCCAAAAGCTACCTTCTGGGGTCAAAGAAGTGGAATGGTATTTAAAACCAAGATTTGGGCATGTAGTATGCTAATTGTTAGTGGGGTCACTGCTTCCAGGTCTTCTCAGCAGAGGTAGGGCATATGTATGAATATATGCGCACGCACACACATACCGAAATCCCCCTACACCTGTACCTATACCTGTCTATAGCCATCGATTCCCATCCAGCAGCTCCAATTTGAATCTAACACATCAAGCTTCTTTCTAGATCGGGAAGGCTGGCGCCCCCGTCCTCAGTATGCCTACTGCTTTGCTCAGTCGCCCTATGTGTTAATGATGCCTTGACCATGTGGACCCGTCCTGGGCCCTGCTCCATCCCTGCTGTCCAGCTCTGCTGCTGGCCACTTCCTTGCTGCCTTAGTCCTTGGCAAGGCTCCACCTCCAAGAGAAGGCAAGGAAGGGGACCGAGGAGGGCGAGAAGAGGAAGAGGAAAAGGAAAAGGAATGACCCTCCAGTTCTGGTTAACATTTTCACAGCCATAATCTAAAGACCTGACCACGTAACTTAGAGGAGAGAAGATTTCTTTTCTTATGGTTTCAGGCTCAGTCCATGGAAAGCTGAGGACCATGGATCTCAGGGCATGGTGATGGGAGGTGGAGAGAGGGAGAGCACAGGGGCTGTGCCCCGCACATCACAGAGGCTGGAAGCAAGAGAGAGAGCAGGGGAAGGAGGAACCATGTAATCCCCAAGGCCGCACCCCCAGGGACCCACCTCCAGCCACACCCTACTGACCTGGGTCACCACGGATTTATCCACTGCTGGGATTACAACCCTCAGGACTCAATTACATCAGCTCCAAGCCAGGCATGGTGGCGCATGCTTGTAATCCCAGTACTTGGGAGGCAGAGACCAGAGGATCCGGGTTCGCGGCCAGCCTCAGCTACTTAGTGAGGCCCTCCGCAACTTCGTGAGACCCGGTTTCAAAATAAAGTATAAAAAAAATAGGGCTGGGGGTGTAGCTCGGAGGTAGAATGCTCCTGGGTTCCATCCCCGGTACGGCAAAAAAAAAAAAAAAAAAAATTACATCAGCTCCAAACATTAATAAATGAGCTCTTTAGGAGACGTTTTATATCTAACTATAACACCCCCTTTCCCACTTGAGCCCACTCCAGTCAGGCCTAATCCCTCACCATCCCTCCAAAACGTCCACTGGTGCCCAGCAGGCTGCTGACTCCGGTGGTTGGTTCTCCGTTCTCATTTTGCTGGCCCTAAAAGCAATGGGTACAGTGCCCATGGTCTCCTTCAAGAAACACCTTCACTTGGCTTTGCCTGGCTCTCCTCCCCCCTCATTGGCAGCTGCTTCTGTGTACCTTCATTGACCCCTACTCAACCCCCCAGGTATTCGGTTTGGGGGCCCCAGGGCTCAGTCCTTGGTCCCCTTCTTCATGAGCCATTTCTGCACCGATGATCCCACCCAAGTCTTACGGCTTTAAACCCCACCTGTGCCCTGGGGTCTCCCACCCATAGCTCTTCCTAGTCCTTTCCCACAGCCTCTCTGTCTCTATCAGTTTTCTGGGGCTGCCATAATACATTTCCACCAGCTGGGTGACCTAAACCAACAGAAATTTTCTCACAGTTCCAGAGGGTGGAATCAAAGTGTAGGCAGGGTTGGTTCCTTCTATGCCGTGCCTCTCCCCTAGCCTCTGGTGGCGCCAGCAACCCTTGACATCTCTCAGCTTGCAGTCTCTGCCTCCATCCTCCCATGGCATTCTCCCTGCCTGTCTCCACTCTGCCTTCCCACTGCGTATTTCTGTGTCCAGATTTCTCTCTCATGAGGACTCTAGTTGCTGGATAAGGCCCAATCGAATCCGGGATGACTTCATTGTAACCTGCTTACATCTCCAAAGACTATTTCTAGATAAGGTCACACTCACAGGTATTAAGTAATCATGAATTTGGGGAGGACACTGTCACAGTTTGGGGGTGTAATGTCCATCCCCCCAAAGGCTCGTGTATTGAAGCCTGGTCTCTAATGCATCGAGGTTCAGAGGAGGGGAAGAGCTGGAGGAGGAGGGTGGTCCAACGACTGTTTGCCCCTGGGCACACACACACTCTCTCTCTCTCTCTCTCCCTCTCTCCCTCTCTCCCTCTCTCTCCTCCCTAGCTGCCATGAATTGAGCAGCTTTCCTTCACTACGCCCTGCTGCCATGATGTTTCTGCCTTGGAGCCAGCTGACCATGGACTGAACTCCTGTAACCATGAGCCAAAATAAACCTACCTTTCTCTGAGTTGTTCTTGTCAGGTATTTTGGTCACAGTGACCAAAAGCTGACTCCTACTCAACATCTCTCTGTCAAATGCCTTGGTACATTTCAAACATAAGATTTTCAAACCCGATCCTCTAATCTTCCCTTTCTGCCCCCCCCCAGCCCACTTCTTCCTTTGCCTTCTTCTCGATCACAGTAACTGGCTACTGCATCCCTCTAGCCATTCAGACCCAAAAACTCAGAGTGCTGGTTGACTCCTCTTTCTTTCACCCCCACATTGAATCCAACAGGAAACTCTGCTTCCTCTAGAATTGTGTCCATAATCTGACCCCTCTGACCAGCTCCCCACTGCCACCCTGGTCAAGCCTCCACCACTCTTACCTGGATCATGTAACTGTCTCCTCACTGGGCTCCCCCATAATGCCCTTCATTCTGTGCTCCCACGCTGGCCAGGTGGTCCCCTTGAAATGCAAACCAGCCATGCCACTCCTCTGCTCAAAACCCTTCCATGTTGGATTGCTACATAAAATACAGGATGCCCATTAAATCTAAGTTTCAGATAAACAACAAATAATTTTTAATATAAGTATGTCCCACGCAATTATCTAGGACATACTTACACTAAAATATTGCACTAAGAATTTTGTATGGGGGAGGGTACTGGGGATAGGAACCAGAGGCATTCTACCACTGAGCTACATCCCCAGCCCTTTTTATTTTTTATTTTGAGACAGGTCCTTGCTAAGTTAGCAAGGCTGACCTCCAACTTGCGATCCTCCTGCCTCAGCCTCCTGAGTTGCTGGAATTACAAGTGTGTGCCACTGTGCCTGGTTCTGCACTAAAAATATATTTGTTGTTGCTTGTTTTCTGAACTCCAAATTTAACCAGTCATCCTATAATTATATGTGTGTGTAGGAGGAGTCCTGATGATTGAACCCAGGGGCATTCTGCCTCTGAGCTACACCCCCAGCCCTATTTTATTTTTTATTTTGAAACAAGGTCTTGCTAAATTGCGGAGGCTGGCCTCAAACCTGCGATCCTCCTGTCTTAGCCTCACAAGTACTGGGATTGCAGGCATGCACCACCACCCTGGCTTGTCATCTTCTAATATATCATATTCAAATGCTACTTGACTTACAATGGGTTATGTCCCCATAAGCCCATAGAAAATAGAAAATATCTTAAGTTGAGCCAGGCATGGTGGTGCTCACCTATAATCCCAGTACTTAGAAGACTGAGACAGGAGAATCCCAGGTTCCAGGCCAGTCTCAGCAACTTAGCTAGACCTGTTTCAAAATAAAAAACAAAAGCCAGGCGTGGTAGTGCATGCTTGTAATCCCAGTATTTGGGAGGCTGAGGCAGGAGGATGGTAGGTTCACGGCCAGCCTCTGCAACTTAGGCCCTCAACAACTTAGTAAGACCCTGTTTCAAAATAAAAAATAAAATAGGGCTGGGGGTGTAGCTTGGAGGTAGAACACCTCTGAGTTCAATCCCCAGTACCTAAATAAATAAATAAATAAATAAATAGAACTGGGGGTCTAGCTCAGAGATAGAATGCCCCTGTGTCCAACCCCTAGTATTGTATATAGCTTAGATCAAAAATGCTTTTAATATACCTAACCCACAGAACATCATAGCTTAGCCCAGCCAACCTTAAACATGCTCAGAATACTTACATTAGCCTACCATTGGGTATTATAAGAGAGTATCATACCACATATTGGTAGCCTGTAGGGAAAAAAATCAAACTTCAACATACTGTTTCTATTGAATGTTATTACTTATACACCATTACTAAGTGGAGCCGTCTTAAAGGGGAACAGTCTGTATTTTATTGATTAGTTATCCATGTCCTGATTCAAATGTCAGCTCCAAGAGGCCAGGGATGTTTGTCTGCCTTGCTTGCTGCTATATGCAGAGGCTTTAGAACAGCACCTGGCCTGGAGGAGGGGCTCAATAAGTATTCGTGGAATGAATGGCTTTCAGTTTCTCCATCTGTATAGTGGAAATAACTCCCTAATCGTGGAGTAATTAGGAAGATCACATGAATTAACCCAAGTAAAGCAGAGAATGCCTCCTGGTCTAGGTTCCGTACCAACTCATAGATTTTTTTGTTTGTTTGTTTGTTTAGTACTGGGGATTGAATCCAGTACCAGGAGCACTTTAACTCTGAGTTACCCCACAGCCATTTTTAATTTTTGTTTTTGAAACAGGGTGTCAACTTTGCTAAGGGACTCGCGAAGTTGCTGAGGTTCCTATCTCAGTCTCCCAAGTACTGGATTACAGGCGTGTGTCACCATGCCTGGCCAACTCACAGATTTTTATAGGTCTGTAGAGCTCAGTCTACTGTGATGTGGTGGCCCTGGGAGTGCTGCTCTCCTCCTCCTGGTGACTTCTGGAATTACAGGTATAGTGCTCTGGAAGTATAACATCATATCAGGAACCAAACCTAGCAAATCCCTTTTAAGACTGGCAAATATATGCCCAGGACTCTTAAACCTGGGTCCCAAGATCAGAGAGGCCAAGTGACTGAGGCATCCCTCCCACATGTCCAGACCCATAGCTGCCTGCGGCAGGCTCCCACTTTCCCCAGCACCTGCTCGTCCCTGGGTCTGGTTTTTAATTCTGTCTCGCTGTCTGCCTTTGCCTTTATTATCCTCTGTCTGCCATGGAGGGGTTAGTTAAAGTGTCAGGAGCAATGTCATTTACAGCCTCCTGTTGCTAGGCAACAGACCCAGGTGAGCCCTTGAACTTCTTTCTTAGCAGCTGAAACGTATCTGGTAGAGTGATGAGGGCCCTGGCTGAACTATTTCATCACCTGGGACAAGCTGCCAGCCTGGTGGCCCTGTCCCTCTTGGGACCCAGGCAGGACTGACCCAGGGCTCTGAGCCCCACTGTCCTCAGCCTCCCCTAATTAACCAGCACTGCTTGGGATCTCCAGGGTGTCCAGCCCCAGTATGCACACTCATGGCAGAGATAAATCAGACCTGGCTCTGCCTTTAAGGGGTACCTGGCCTCAGTGCACAGAGAGATTCCCAAACAGACCATCATAGTCAGGGATGGATATCACATGAGGGAGCCAGGTGTGCTCTGCCTGCCAGGGATGGTCCCCAAGGAAGGTGACTGATTGCACCGAGTCTTGAAGGATGAATAGGACTTGGCCTGGGACAGTGGAGGGGAAAGTGTGCCAGGGGAGGACCCAGACTGTGCAAAAGCACAGAAGCAGAAAGAGCTCGTGCCCCAGAGTGATTGGAACAATGAAGTGTCTGGACTCCGCATCCCACCACTCACCCTGCCACCAACCCTCCACCCGACTTCAGCTCCGTCCTTACTCCTCTCTGGACCAAAAGTTACAGGGGGACACCAGGGGCTGGGCTGATATACCATGCATTAGCCCTGGTGAAGGTGAGCCCTAGGTTTGGGGTGTTCTAGGGTCCAACTTTTTTATTCGAATAGTTTTTTTTTTGTTAGTTTGTTTATTTTTTGGTACTTAGGATTGATCACAGGGCATTCTACCTCCGAGCTACACCCCCAGCCTTTTTTATTTTTTATTTTGAAAACAGGTTTTCCAAGCCGGGCGTGGTGGCACACGCTTGTAATCACAATACTTGGGAGGCTGAGATAGGAGGATCGCAGGTTCAAAGCCAGCTTCAGCAACTTAGCTAGGCTCTCAGCAACCTAATGAAACCCTGTTTCCAAATAAGATATAAAATTGGGCTGGGGGTGTAGCTTGGAGGTAGAATGCCTCTAGGTTCAATCCCCAGCACCAAAAAAAAAAAAAAAAATGAAAACAGGTCTTGCTAAGTTGCTGAGTCTGGCTTCAACCCTGAGATCCTCCTGCCACAGCCTCCTAAGTACTGGGATTACATGTATGCACCACCACACCTGACTTATTTGAACTGTTTTGAATCTACTTTAAGTAGTGTCCAAAAATATACATAACTAGTACATCAAAAAAGTGGGGCCAGGCGTGGTGGCGCACGCTTGTAATCCCAGTACTTTGGGAGGCGGAGAACGGAGGATCCGGGTTCGCGGCCAGCCTCAGCTCTCTCGCTCTCTCTCTCCCTGTCTCTGTCTCTCTGTCTCTCTCTCCTTAGTGAGGCCCTCCGCAACTTCGTGAGACCTGGTTTCAAAATAAAGTATAAAAAATAGGGCCGGGGGCGTAGCGCAGAAGTAGAACGCCCCTGCGTTCAATCCCCGGTACAGCAAAAAATAAATAAATAAATAAATAAATAAAAAATAAATAAAATAAAATAAAATGCTTTTGTTTACAGTTTTTACAAGCAAGTTGTTTTAAAGAAAACTACTAAGTAACTAATAGTATAGGTGGTACCTGAGCGCAACCTGGGGATGCCCAGACTGAAGAAACAGTAAGGCAGCCTCTGCAGGCTCTGCCGGCCACACAAGGACTGACACCGTCCACTGCTCTCTGTCATCCAGCCATGGCCACTGAACACTCAGGCGAGATTATCACCTTCATGTCACAGATGGGTCCCTGGGGCCTGGGGGGGGTCACCCAGCAGGCCTGTGGCTCAGACATCTGGGCTTCAAGCCTGTGCTCATTCCCCAGGCCACGCTGGCATCATGCGCCTGTCCCCCCAGCCCACCCCTAACCTGGGTGCAAACTGAACGTCCACTGAGCACGTCCAGGACTACAGCTGCAAAGTCGGCCATGCTGGAGGTGACCCGCCACCAGACAGGGCCTGTCGCTTCTCCTCTCCGGGCCTTGGTTTGTCCATCTGCACAACAGAGAGTGCCCGGTGGGATTGGGTGAGGGTCGGGGTTTTCTCCAGCTGTGTTCTGAGGGTGCGTTTCTGAGAGCCCCCGGACGTCCAGGAAGCTGGGAGGAGAGAGCGAGGAGGAGGCAGGGGCAGCCTCTCGGGCTCCATTACTCTGAAAATTGCTCTGAACTGCAAAGGGCCTAGAGATCCAGAAAGATGCTCCCCAGTACTGCCTTAGCTAAGACTCCTCCAGCTCTCGCAGATCTGGCTTGTTGGGGCCTGATGTATGAGGCCTTCTGAGGGCACCGCTTCCTCCCTGCTGCCAGGTGTAGGCACCTGCCTGGGAGGCACCAACTGTCTAGTGTGCCTGGGGCCAATGGGTTCCTAGGATGTGAGACTGTACATTTTAGAAACAGCAGCATGGGGCCGGGCGTGGTGGCACATACCTGTAATCCCAGTATTGGGAGGCAAAAACAGGAGGATTGCAAGTTCAAGGTCAGCCTCATCAACTTAGCAAGACTCTCAGCAATCTAGAAAAACCCTGTTTCAAAAAACAAAACATAAAAAGGGCTGGGGATGTAGCTTGGAGATAGAATGTCCCTGGGGTCAATCCCTAGTTACACGCAGACACACACACACACACACACACACTCAGAATGACCCGGCAAAGTGAGGTGAGTTACCACCCTGCCACTCCCTGCCAGGCCTGTGCTGAGAGCACACCTCCTCCTGGAGTCCTTGCAGAAGGTGGGGCTCGTGGTTATTCTTATTGTCCCATTTTCCAGATCAGAACAGCAGAGGGTCAGATGACAACGTACTTGCCAGGGTCACAGTTGCCAAGTGATGGAGCTAATTTTCAAATCCAGATCTGGGGGTCAGAGGAATAGTTGCTCGACACAGAACCATTCAATGGCCCAATAGTCTCCTCACATGGCCAGGGCAGGGCGAGGTCAGAGAGGGGGCGGCTCTGAGTCAGTATCAAGGCCCCTCTCTCAGAGGTTCTGAGTCCAAAATGGGATTGTCCTCTTCTCCTTGAAGGTTGGAAACGCAAACTGTGGGGCCAGCCCCACCCCTAACTTGTTGGATAAGCTTGAACAAACCACGTGCTTTTCTAGGCCTCAGTTTTTCCTAACTAGAAAATGGGAAAGTTATCTTGAATAATTTTGAAGACCTTTGATAGTTACAAAGGAGGCTTTAGAGATCATCAGATTGGTCCATTTTACAGATGAGAGAAATTGAGGCTCAGAGAGAGAAGTGATTAAGTTGTGTAATTGTACTTGTCTTTGGTAATGGAGAATGAGGTCAAAACTCAAAGATAAGCAGAGCCAACACTAAGGGAAGATATAGCCAGGAACCGGAAGAAGAAGAGAATGAGAAGGAGCAGCTGGCCTTATCTGATTTCTTGATCCAGCCTTGCCTGAAGCCCACTTGGGCTTCCTAGTGATGAGACCAATGAATTCCCTCTTTTGCTTAAGCCAGATTGAGTCAGGCTTCTTTAACTCACAATCCAAAGAGTCCTAAATAATTTATATCAGTTCTTGTGTCCTCCATTCAGGGATCCAGGGATATGTGTATTAAGTAATTAATTCATTCATCCATTCAACAAACATTTATTAGCATGCACCATGTAATAGGTACGGTGCTAGGGGAACAGTGTGGATATAATGATAGACGAGATACAGTGGGGGCCACAAAGGACTCGCAATCCATTTGGGGAGGCAGATAGGAAAATAAATGAATGTAATGAAGTGTGCTATAAATCTGCAGAGAGAGAGACTGCGTACCAGAGAAGAAGATGGAGAGACACTGGGAGGCAGACAGAGGGTGGCCAAGAGATGGAGATAAGGGTCTACCCTTGGAGAGGACATAAAGTGAGTTGAGGGGTAGAAACTGTTAAGACAGGCAGAGGGGAGAGGAGGGATCAGCCACGGCCCACAGCGGACTCGCGGTGGGCTCACAGGTGGAACAGCACCTGCTCTGCGTTGGCCTGGGTGGACGTGGAGTTTCCAAGGTGAGGAAGACACGGTCTCTCCCAGGTGAGAGGGGGCCAGAAGCCCACACACAGCGGCTGGGAGAGAAGTCTGTTGAGATACAGAGGGGGCGGCCAATTCTAAGTGAGGCAGGGAGTGCCAGACACAACATCTCATACAAACCTATGCAAGCTGGGTCTATTTATTTGTTTGTGTGTGTGTTTGTTTGTTTGCAGTACTGGGGATTGAATCCAGGGGCATTCTACCTCTCAGCTACACCCCCAGCCCTATTTTTTATTCTTTGTTTTGAAACAGGGTCTCACTAAGTTGCAGAGGGCCTCACTAAGTAGCCGAGGCTGGCTGCGAACCTGCGATCCTCCTGTCTCAGCCTCCCAAGTACTGGGATTACAAGTGTGTGCCACCACGCCTGGCTTAAGCTGGATCTTTTAAATGGAGCTGGGCCAGCAGGATGCGGAGGGTATTCCAGGCAGGGCTTCGGGGTGGGCGAGGACACGGTGCCGGGCCCAGGCGGCCACCTGCGAGCCGTAGAGGAGCCCAGGCAGATGGACTGAGCACCGAGTCCAGCTTGCTGTTACTGGTGTGTCTTCCTCAAAGCAGATCCTGAGACAGGATTTGGGTTTATCTGGCAGGCGTCCCCGCGTGGTGCAGGTATGGGGACGCGAGATAAGGCAGGAAAAGAAGGCAGTACAGGGTGTGCGCCTGAGCCAGCCGCGGCGGTCCACGCTCTGCCTACTGATGGCCCCCAGGGCAAGCTGCAAGTTGGGGCCACAAGAGCACCCCCTTCCCCACCTGCCAGCCGTGTGGGCAGAGCCTCCTGCACCTTGGTTTTCTTGGCTGCCCGATGGGGCTCACATCAGCATCACCTGCGAAGGAGTTCTGAGGATGTCCAGTGCGCGGCACGGGGCCTGGGAGGAGCTCGGCAAATGGCAGCTCTGAAGAGTTTAAGAGAACTGTGACTAGCTTTGCAGGGCTGGGTTGGGGGTGAGGGGGTCACAGGGACAGTGAGTGGGGGGAGAGTGGAGGTGGTACAGGAAGGGACTTGACTGTCAGCACGGGGCTGAAGGCTGCTGGGGGAGGGTAGGCAGATAGGAGGGAGTCATGGAGCCCATGGGGCTCAGGGGACTTATCTAGGCCGGGCCTTTGTTCATTCACGCAGAGGTCTCCAGGACTCTCTACCAGGCATTCTGGGAGGTGGGTGAGGCCTACAAAGAGCTCTTAGTGCCGGGCGTGGTGGCACATGCTTGTAATCCCAGTACTTTGGGAGGCGGAGACTGGAGGATCTGGGTTCGCAGCCAGCCTCAGCTCTCTCTCTCTCTCTCTCTCTCTCCCTGTCTCTCTCTCTCTCTCTCTCTCTCTCTCTCTCTCTACCTAGTGAAGCCCTCCGCAACTTCGTGAGACCCGGTTTCAAAATAAAGTATAAAAAATAGGGCCGGGGGTGTAGCGCGGAGGTAGAACGCCCCTGGGTTCAATCCCTGGTACTACACACACAAAAAAAAGAGCTCTTAGTGCAGGCAGGGAGATAACACTTGAGCAGAAATAATGACAAGTTGGGTAAAAGCCATCAGAAAGGCCATCAAGAGACAGAGGGGGCTGAGGGAGTTCAGGGGAGGGGAGGGAAGTGTCACTCTGGGTGGAGAGGCCAGGCATGCTTTGGGAGGGGGGGTATTTAGGACATGGGGTTTTTAGGACAAACTAAGACAGGAGCGGGTGAAGGGGGTGGGTAAGGCCCAGTTGGGCAAAGGCAGAGCAGGGAGGTCACAGGGTGTGCTGAAGGAGGGCCCGGGAGTCACGGAATAGGGCTCCCAACACAGACCTCACTGCAGAACTCTTTGGAATCAGTTATCTTGGCTTGCCCAGTTTGAGGCTGTGTCTGAGTTTAAAAGTTTGATGTAGCCAGGTGTGGTGGTCCACACTTGTAATCCCAGTATTTGGGAGGCTGAGAAAGGAGGATTGCAGGTTTGAGGACAGTCTCAACAAATAGTGAGACTCTCATTAACCTAGCGAGACCCTGTTTCAAAATAAAAATAAAATAGGTCTGGGGATATAGTTCGGAGGTAGAATGCCCCTGGGTTCCATCCCCAGTGCCACAAATAAAATAAAATAAAATAAAAAAGTTTGATGATATAGCTGGGCATGGTGGTGCAAGCCTATAATCCCAGTACTTGGGAGTCTGAGACAGGAGGATCACAAGTTCGATGCCAGCCTCAGCAATTTAACAAGACCCTCAGCAACTTAGCAAGACCCCATTTCAAAATAAAAAAGGACTGGGGGTGTAGCTTGGAGGAAGAATGCTCTCTGGGTTCAATCCCCAGTACCAAGAAAAAATGTGCGATACACATGGTGCATGAAGGCTGCGGGGCAATGCCCTCCCCCAAGGCCCAGCAGTCTATATTGTCACAAATCCCCCAGGGGCATGTTGGGTCGGGTTCTCCAGAAGCAGGCAAGGCCTCCTATGCAAGAGTTTACTAAGGGGCCAAGGGTGCAGGGCAGGAAGGGGAGGAAGCCAAGCAAGGTGCGTGCACTGGTTATTCACTGCTGCGTAACAAACTACCCCAGGCTTAGCATCTGAAATGAGCATCTATTATCTCATAGATTCTGCGGGTCAGGGATCCAGAAGTGGCCCAGCTGGGAGGCTCGGGATCTCTCAAGAGGAGGCCATCAAGGTACTGGCCAGGATGACGGTCAACTCAAGGCTAACTCAGGGAGGATCCACTTCTAACCCCACTCTTGGGGTGTGGACAGACCTCAGGTCCTCACTAGCTGCCAGCCAGACAAGAGGTAAAGGCCATCAGACCACTGCCACAGGGACCACCCCATAAAACTGCTCGAAACACGGAGCTTGCCGCCCCTAGAATGAGAGAGGTGAAGAAGAGAGGACCAGAGAGTCCCCCAAGACAGAAGCCATGGGCTGTTTATAACCCCATCTTGGAAGTGACATCACACCACAGCCTACACTCAGAGGGAGGCCGTTGCCCCGGTGTGAATACCAGGAGGCCAGGGTCTTAGGCCATCTTAGACACTGCCTCCCACTGCTTAGGCAAAGTCCAGTAAATCACCGTCATTCATACACTGGATTATCATATAGCTGTTAAAAGGACTAACAGGAACAGATCTCCCAGACACATTATTAAGTGAAAAAAACAGGGTGTAAAATACTGACTGTACTGGAGAGAAAGAAACTGTTGGTGTATATCTGTTCTTACAAAGGGATTGGAATTCTCAGGCGAGAATAAAAAATAATTACTGGCAAGAGGAGGACTGGAAGATTATAGCAAGGGAGGGAGACTTTCCCATTCATGTCTTTAGTAATAATTGACTGTTTAACTGTGTGCATGTATTACTTAAGCTACTCTTCAAACAAAAGAGGCTGACTCTAGAAACTCAAATCCCCGGCAGCCACAAATACATTTGTGACTCTTCCAGTCGCCTGACCCTGCTGCTCCGAGGACCCCACAGGAGCAGTTTCTGGCCAGCCCAGAGTTGTCACTGGGAAAAGAGGCTCTCTTTAACGAGATGGTGTTGCTTGTCTCATTTATTTCTGCTTCGTGTTTTATAACACTCTGAAAATTAGGCTGCCATTTATATTTCATTCTAAAATTTTTACAATAGCCATTGGCCAAGATACTAGCAATCTGTGTGTGTGTGTGTGTGTGTGTGTGTGTGTGTGTGTGTGTGTGTGTGTTGCTGGGGATTGAATCCAGGGGCATTCTTCCTCCAAGCAACACCCTCCAAGCCCATTTTTTTTTCTCACTAAGTTGCTGAGGGTGGCTTTGAACCTGTGATCCTCCTGTTTCAGCCTCCCGAGTACTGGAATTAGAGGCATGCGCCACCAGCTTGATTTTGACATCTATGTAAATTATCAGCCTGTACTGGCCCTGTCCAGGTCATCCTCCCCAAAGCTACCTCCAGAGCTCTAAGGAGCAAATCCAACCCCGTGACTCCGGGGCTGAGAGCTCCCTGGGCCCCACTGCTCTCTGCATACAGACTAATAATAAGAGCATCCACTCATCAGGCACTAACACAGCCCAAGCCCTGAGCTTCATGCTTTACATGGGTCATCTCCTTGGGCTTTCCCCAAACCCCTGGGAGGCAGAGACCATCCAGACCTTTTGAATGATGAAGCACTGGTCACAGAGAGGTGGAGTCATTTCCCAAGTTCACATAGCCAGGACCTGTCTAAGCCCAAATCTAGACTCCGATTCACCTGAGGAGGCTAGAATCCGGGTTGGGAAAGCTTACTAGGGCTGGAGGGGCCAGTGGGGCCAGATCGTGAAGTACCTGAATGCCAAGGCCAAGGACCATGGGACTCAAAGAAGGTCTACCCCAAATCTTCTTGTCTGTTTAAGATGATCTTAGGAGCTCACTTCAAGACCTGCAAGGTCATTTCCCTCCAGAAGGTGTTTCCTGGTGTCCTAGTCCATGGGCATTCATTCATTCATTCATTCACTCATTCATTCAACAAATTCACTTGCCAGAAACTAAGTCTAGGGACAGAGGTCCACATTGGACATGGTCCCACCCACCCAGAGCTCTCAATAACCAAGTGACAATTCAGATACCCACATCTGGGGTCAGAGGAAGTTCAGTGAGTTGTAGGAGCACAAAGGAAATATCTAAACACCCTGGGGAGGCGGGTCTGGGTCAAGGAATACTTCCTAGGAATGCCTGCCCCAGTCGAGCTGTGAAGGTAGCACTTACTGAGGGAGGGAAGTAGTGGAAAGCTGGGAGAAAGTTTCCAAGCAAAGGGGACAGCATGTGCAAAGGTTTGGAGGAGAGAGGAAGGAAGAAACGTGGTCTGAGTTGTCTACTGCCAATTCTCCAGTGCCTAGAAGCGTTGGGGACACAGTAGGTGTTTCCTAAGTATCAGTTGAGTAAACAGAGCGTGATATGTCCAAGGAACTGCAAGCACATTTGGGGCAGTTGATATAGCTGAGTGTGGTAGTACATGCCTATAATCCTTGGGAGGCTGAGACAGAAGGATTGCAGGTTCGAGGACAGCCTCAGCAATTTAGCAAGACTCTCAGCAACTTAGCAAGAAAACTCAAAGGAACTATTTGCATATATCTGTACTTGCAAAGGGATGGGAATTCTCAGGTGAGAATAAAAAATAAATTATTACTGGTGAGAGGGGGACTGGAAGCCTGTAGTGTGGGAGGAAGATTTTCCCATTCTATGTCTTTAGTAATAATTGACTGTTTAACTGTGTGCATCAATTACTTAAGCTAGTTTTCAAACAAAAGAAGCTGCAAAGAAAAGAGAGATTGTGTAGAAGCTGGAGAGGTCTGCAGGGGTCAGATTGGGAAAGGCCTTGAATGTCACATTAAAGACGTTGAGCACCAGAGAGCCTCAGAGGGGGTTTAATTTGGCAAGGTGGGGGGAGATCCTTGGCTGGACTAGTTTTTGAAAGTTCCTCTGGAACACTGTGTGGAAAATAAAGAGGAGGGGCAAGGCTGGAGGTAGAGAGGCCAGTGAGGAGGCTGGTGCTGTGATTCAGGTAAGAAAAGATGTCTACTGGCCCCAGTGGACAAGGTCATCTGGGAAATGTAGTTCTTAGGCTTCTAGCCCCAGCAGTAAGAAGAGTAGAAAAGGCGAGGTGGGGTTGAGAAACATCAGCAATTAGTCCATAAAGCCTCCTTTGTCAAAGCAAATATAAGAAGAGCCCCTTTTGAAAGCACAGAAGTGGATGGATTTATGTCCATCATAGCACCAAGGTAGGGCCAAAACAAATCTTTGGGGTGAATGAGACCTTAGGAGCAGGGTTTTCTGAAGTTTGAGTAGGAGCAAACTTCTTTCCCCAGATGTGGCAGCTGTGTGTGCCCTAGAGAACAGCTCTAGTGAGTCCAGTGTGGTCCCTTATACCCACACCCAAAGCCCTCAGCGCTGCTGGCCCCTCCTCTCCATGTTCCTCTCAACAGCCCCCAAAGGGATGCCACACAGTCATCTGACTCTGTGGCACTGATCTGTGCCTGGATCTTAGTTTATAAATGTGACTAAGTGACAACACAGAGGCTAATGCCATTGAAAGAATGTATTACTTACAGCTCCCAAAAGTAAGGGGCCATGCCATGCCACACAGGGCCACGTGGGGAGGCGCTGGATTTGGTGAGGAGGCAGAATCTATGAGGTTTCCTGGGGAAAGGCGAGCCAGGGCAAATGGCTCAGGACTGGCTGCTCTGAGTAATCTCAGAGGGCTTGGGGCATAGTGGCTGTCTCTAGTTGTCCGTACCTGGCCCTGCATTGAGTTAAGGCAGGGGAAATAATGCCTTGGTGTTTGAGAGTGGTTCCAAGTCTGGGCTCTGGATCAAAGGGCAGAGCTATACAACTTTGGCTGTCAGTTTGGCCCTGTGATTAATGAATGCAAAATACAGAATCTAAGAAAACACAGACAGGAAGCCAGATGAAAACAACTGATCCTTGTACACACACACACACACACACACACACACACACACACACACCTATTTTACAGATGGGAAGGGGAAAGGACCTCCCCAGTTTTAAACCGCGTTTGATTGGGATGAACTCAGGTCACCTCTTATGTCCAGCCCAGGCCCTTTTCCCTGACTGCTAGGCTGGTTAGTGTTGGGGACTTTCTGCAAGGCGACATAAATCCTTCCCAGGAAATCCTTTGGCCTCCCCTCTCCCTACCTGCTACCAGCAACCCCCTCCAGTCGTCAGCTCTTTTTTTTTTTTTTTTTTTTTTTTG
>PVJS01031569.1:0-23316 GCA_004027185.1 Glis glis | reverse complement strand
CACCATTGGTACTTAGACCTAATCTTAGCTGAAGCAACACTTCATTGCTGAACCTATCATCATGATTGCTTATTTTTAACTAGGTCATTTGACACTCGATAGGATTATGTCAAAATAGAAGGACATTTAAATATACCTTCAATCAAATGTCATGATGTATTGACTTTTACATTGGTTCAATCACTCTGGAAATTTCTATGTTCAGCCTAGAATCTCAATAGTGTTGCCAATTAGTCACAAACTTTGGAGGTCATTTAAGACTATCAGATTACTATCATGATTTTTGCAAACATAGTCCACACTTATCTACTTAATCTCTTAATTTTCTTAATGAGAAAAAGTAGAGAAAGGAGATTAAACAGAGTAGGTTTTTGAAATATAAGCATTTTTCTTACTCTAGTCACCAGAATAAAATAATTATGCAATGCTTGTAATCTGTTCAAATCTACCTATCTCAGTGTTTCATATTTACTGTAATATAGTAAGCATAATCACCAAGAGGGCTTTTTCCCTGGACATGGATCATTCAAGAATAATTGACTATATGAGATTTATTCAATATATCTCTATAGGTATCTCTCCCACAACCACATGACCCCCAAGATTTCAACTGCTTCAGTTGAGCTTCCCTTAGGTAGTGACACAATCCCATTTTTGTGTCTGTCTTCCTGTAAGGGAAATACTCCTGCGACAACGTCCACTGAATCTTCATCCTCATCCCCAGGCTGTTAAGTTGTCCTTTCTACTCGTCTCCCAAAGTGAAGGAGAGACGAGATCTTGGACATTATTGGTCTCTTGGGAAGACCTCAGCATGCTACCAGGGTAGAAGGGTCTGCTTTCTGAGAAACTGCATCTAATCCTCCCTTCTCCCTATTTCTTTGTGGTTGATTTCTGCCTGGGAATGAGAGGTTGTAGAGCATAAATTCACTAATTTGTGTCTAATTTACTTTCTTAGTATTTCAGTCATTCCTTTTATCTCAGCTTAGCTTGGTCTTGTCCAAATGAAAACAAGAGTTTGAAGCCTGGCCGCAGACATGTGTACCTCCTTGGTCTTTACATAGCTGCTCCTTTCCCAAGTTCTTGGTATCACGCTTCTGATGCTCCCAGACTTAACTTTGATATCTTTCCTTCTAACATAATGACATTTCTTTCTGTTAACAGTTTTTGCTTAAAGTCCCTGCATGCAAACACATTTCCCAAATTCAATTATTTTCCACATTCTGCTCACATGGACATTGTAAATACTGCTACAGTACCCTGCCTGCTTCTCATCCCAGTTCAGACACCACAGAAACTTTGGACACAGCCAAGATACCCACATTGTGCAAACATCCAAGCCTACATGGACATACATTTGAGTATGTACATTTCTGTGTGTATGTGTTTGTATATAAATAAATGCAGCATTTGTTTTTCTGTAAGATTTATAAAGATAAGCGGTAAATTGTCAGTCTGTTCTACTATATCACATGCAGGAACACTGTCTTCTTCTAGAAAAAAACAAACCAAACAAACATTTGGTTATTTAACATTCTAGATGTCTGTTTCAATTCTAATGCCTGGGGATTAGAGATGGTTCTGGAAATACAGAAACATGCAGCTTTTTATATTCTCAGACATCTTGTACCAGTATTATACAACGAGTCCATTAAGCCAGGCACCATTAAATGCGCCTGTTTCAAGAATAAATGTCTAAAGTAAATTACCACTAGCCAGTAGAAATACTGTACTGTCACTTTCAAAAATTGTTAAATGTCTCAATTGTAACCAAAATTATTTATACTACTTTTACAAAAAGCAGTATGTAAGGCTCTTTTGTACATAAAATATTTGTCACACACATTTTATAACAATTCTTGCAGTAAAACACTATCTTGAAATCACTCTGTTTCAGCTTTCTCATGGAAAGTCAATAAAAAATAGGGTTTTCTTAACTCCTCTGTCATCTTTTCCATATCTTCATCTTTGTCATTTATTTATTTTTCTCCTGTGGATGCCCTTCATTGTTGACAACTGTCGGAGGTCTGTCTATATTTTTCATGAAGGCAGAATCCCTCATAAAAGTGACAGATCATGTCCCCAGCTGCCATTTTGCATCCTCCTTAGTCAAGAATATTTGTCCACTAGCTTGGGAGGCAAGATCCTAGGATCTTAGCAGAGATTCAGACATCTATGTCTGCTCATCACCTTTCTGATGAAGGAGAACTCTGCCTTCCTGGCATCCTGTTTGCATAACTATCTCAGTCTTTACGTTGGCTGAATCCTGCAGATGAATCCCTTTACTTTGGATCTTGGGTGCCCACCTCTTCTTTTAGCCATGGACAGAGCCAAACTCTTACAAAGATCCTTCTTTCCTGAACTGTGGGTTTCTAAGATTTTTTTTTCTCCTTTAGACTAACTCCTTCTATTTCACCATTTGGATTATCTACTCCCAAAGGAATATTATCAAATGTTCACCTCATCCAGTTTTTTCTTTTTAAGTGAACCTATTAAAGAACCAAATATGTAATGACGTAAAACTGTAGAAATTAATGATCAATTCTACAAGTTCTTGCCCAGGTGTTCATGTTGGACATTATTTTTTTTTTTTGCGGTACCGGGGATTGAACCCAGGGGCGTTCTACCTCCGTGCTATGCCCCCGGCCCTATTTTTTATCCTTTATTTTGAAACCGGGTATCACGAAGTTGCGGAGGGCCTCACTAAGGAGAGAGAGAGAGAGAGAGAGCAAGAGAGCTGAGGCTGGCCACGAACCCGGATCCTCTGGTCTCTGCCTCCCAAAGTACTGGGATTACAAGCGTGCGCCACCACGCCCGACTGGACATTATTTTATAGTCTAGATAAATCTCCTATTTACCAGAGGGCCACAAATACTTGCCCACACTTCCTGCTTCTTGCTGGGTCAAATTCTTGCCTCCTTATCTACATTCCGTTCTACATAAAGCACAATCCTTGAATATGAACATAATAAGAGAAGAGCAATAAAAACAACAATTGCCTATGTTGCTCTGAACCCCAGCATGGATCACTGAAAGATTATCTCACTTTTTTTTTCTATTTTGGTTGCTTGAATTCTAGGATTTCTTTTCAAGTACCAATGTCTATTAAAATAGTCATGACAACATATATATAACTAAATGAGTTATTACTTCAAAATGATAAAAAATAAACCAACGAGGTGAGTTGTACCTGAATAGCTAAAAAGGTAGGAGCTCTTTTTCTTGAATAATAAGGCTGCAATTTATTTTGTATTAGTTAATTTCTTCCCTCCCGATCTTTGGCAGAAATCCCTCCCAATGTTTCCTATGGCCACTAGCCAAGGAAGAACTCACCAGCCTCGCATGGCTCTACTTATTTACTTAAATTACCTGTGTTTTTATTGCCATGAGATTGCCATCATAAGGTGATGGTTCTGTTGCCAAGGTAACCAAGATGCTTGCCTACACTTGTTGTAATCCCTGTTGAGTTTTTGGCTCTCCTCATGTTTTCTTCTTTATTAAAGAATTAAATCCATTCGCTGTTTATAAGTACTGTTTTTGCTGATTACCCCTTCACCAAAGTGTCTTTCTCAGTGCTGTTCTAGTCTTAATAAACGATGTTTCTAATGCTCACACTAATTATTTCTATTTACACTACCTTATTTTGATGACTTTTATCTCCTCCTATATTATAGATATGTTCAACCATTATTTTTCACTCATAAAGATTCACATAAGGGTTACTTTCTTCCAGGGATTACCCCCTCCCCCTCATTTAAGAAATGAATGAAAGAAAAAGAGCACAGCTCATGGAGGAGTTAGCAGAATTTTGGAAGAAAAATCAAGATTGCAATAGATCCCAAAGGGCAAGGAACAGAGAAATGACCAATCTTGTCAAATAAAAGAAGCAATTAAACACCCTTGAAGAGAAGAGGAAATTGTAATGAACAATTTGAATATGTAAGCCCAATATGCTATAATTTTCAAATGTCTACTTCATATTCTTTGTTCCCCTACACTCACTGAAGACAAGGTTATTTTATGCTGATAGAAACTAAAGTGGTAGTCTCTTCATTTAAAGCCCAGTCCACACCAAAGCAAAGCAAATCCATCTCTCCAGAACCATATTAGATGTTTTACCTTTCTTCATGGCATTTGATTACCAAAATATCAATTAAATAAAAAAGAAGGAAGAAAGGAAGTAGATAGGAATTCAGAAATTATGAGGATGCAAAGAACACAATGATACTAGGAAATATTGTGGGACTGACAATATCTTGAAAACACAATCAAATTTCACAAATCCATTTCGTTTTATTCCAGTAAGAATAATATTTCTTGTTAAGTGTTCAAACAATGTAAATTTTAAATGGCATAGGAATGTTCAGACTGTGCAAGCTATTTTCTAAAAATGATACATTTCCTCTTACCATTAATCCATTTCTGTTTTCACTCTTGCACTGTCCTCTCTTCCTTTGAAACTGGTCTAGCCTAACTAACCAAGACATACCACATTTCTGGAGCTGGTGGCAGAGGCTTCGTGACTTCTTCCTGGATGACTTAGAAAACACCATGTTCTAGGAAGCTCAGGCCACATGGAGTGGGATATTACCTGTAGGCTTTCCAGTAGACAACCCCAGCTGAGCAGCTGTTTGAAGGGCAGCATCAACTGTCAGCAAAGTGAGTGAGTTTCCTTCGGCTTCTAGCACAGTCAAGGCTCCTCATGACAGAAGTTCTACCTGACTGGTTACAACTGCCTGAAAGACCCAATTAATCGCCACTCACACAATCATGAGAGGCAATAATGTGTTGCTGCTTTAAGCTGCTAAATTTTGAGTATTTGGGGAATACAAAAATGTAAATATAAACATGTCTATTTATTCAGCAATAGGTAACAAAAACAGAGTTCTTAAGCAGAAGATGTGCATTGCAAACTACAATTTCCAATTTTCCTCCCCCTACTACTCTACAACCTATTCCAAGAAAACAAAAAATAAAACCAAACTTAAAAGACACAGTTGGACTAGCATGAAGTATTTCAGGATCAAAATAACTACCAGTTTTCTCAATGAAGACACAGCTGTCATGTTATGAATTTAACTTTAGTCATACGGTTTTGTCTTATATGAGAATGCATCTGGATGTATAAGAAATCAACTAAACTATGTTGAAATTGCATACAGTTACTTTTAAGTCTTCTGTCACTGCAGAAATCCCCACTGCTTCTCTTAGAATGCGGAAACATGTGTCCTTTGGTCCTGATAGAACTTGTTGAATAGATTATGTCTGAGTAAATTTCCCTAATGAGTTTTATGGAAACAAAATTTTGAGATATTCTTTTTTGTTTGCTCTTTGTTATTGTTATGGTGCATTTTTTTAAAAAAGCTATTGTGTTGTTTTTTTATTTTCTTTGTTCCTTTGGTTTTTATCAACATATGATGCATTTTCATTAAAGAAATGACAGTTACCAAATTTGATAAGAAAATTTCTAGAATTTGACTTCCTAGCAGAAAATATTTAAGTTTTGAGTGGATATGTATTAAGTATTATGTTTTGTTTGATTTGACAGAGATTTTGTTATATGTGTGCTTTTTACTGTATATTAAAATTGAATGCAAATTTCCTTATATTAAATATGCTCTCATAGCATAATTTAATGGTTGCTTGATATTTTATTTTATGCATATGTGGGAATAAATTTATGAATTCCTACACAGGATATTTTTACAATAATGAAATTGGTTGAAAGCTATCAAATTTCACATTTTAAAATGAATTCCAAACACAAATATAAATAATTGGCTTGAATACTTACACTGGAGAAATAATTACTGTGTGACTAATCAATATTCCTTCTTCTTCTTTTAAAAATACCAGAATATATATCCGTTAATTTAAAAATAAATGTTTTTATTCTCTTGACACTATTCTAAGAACACTCATTCTAATTATGAATTCAGGATTCAGAAAGGCATATAGTGTCTCACTTCTTCAATCAAAATAGAAAAGAAATGTACTGTATTTATTCAATATGATTAAAGCACAGAAGACAAGTGAATTGACCTATTGCAAAGTCTTTTAGAACAAGAAATTAACATTGAATTGCATATGCATTTTACTTTTAGTGTACCAGAGAAATATTGAATCCAAATTTATTTCTCAGAATGTCTATAGGAATAGGAATTGAGTCATTTACTAAATTATTAAATTGTGCTCTAAGAGTCATTAGCTTAACAGTGTATTATTGCATTAATCTATGCAATCACAGGACCCTGTCCATATTTAATATTCTTCTCAGACTCTTCCACACAGCCTCTGACGTTTATAAAGAGCTTAAGAATGATCTCATTAAAGGACATTTTATTGTTTTCTTCTAAGGTAGTTCTTAACCATGGGATAAAACTATAGGCAATGCAGGAAAAATACTTCAATATTTTACATGTCCACACTACAAAAATCCCTTCTTTATGATTATTCAGTTAAATGAAGCAGTGGAATTTTAAATGTATCTATGTTAGTGAAACAGAGGATGTGAGTCTTATTGCTTAACGTGTGTTATATATTTATTTAAACCACCATCCATGTTTCTTCAGATTGTACTGACATTATGGCAAATAGGTCAGAATTTTAGTCAATACATTGGTATTTTGTATGCAAAAATTATTGACTACTAGTTAGATAGAATTTTCTTTTTAAATCAGGAAAAGCTGTATAGCTATTTTTAATTGTACTATAGATACTCATCAAAATACCTAAAACTAAACTCATTATGAATTCATATTTTTCACTCTTTGCCTTTTCTCCCATCTTGATGACCACTAGTCACTGAAATAAAGATCTAGGACTTTCCTGAGTATTTTAAGATTATTTCACTAGCTTTTAAATTGGTATTCCAATTTCTGGTATATTCATATTCCAATCAATTCAACATATAATTGCATAATACTTATACATTTCAAATCCATTTATAATACTGTGTTATTTAAAAATACATAATGTTTGATGCCCCAGGAACACCACTGCTGATCTGTTGATTGCAATATCAGGAAATTAAAACATGAACTAATAAATAGGATAGCATTAAACTAAAAATGTCTCTATTTATCAAAGGAAGCCATCAAGAGTCTAAAGACAGAGCCTACAAAGTAGGAGATCTTTACCATCTATTCTTCTGATAGACGACTAATATCTAGAATATGAAAAGTACTTAAAAAACTTAACACTTAAAAAAAACCCAATCAAGAAACCAGCAGTTGAACTGGGAAGGGAGGGCTAAATGTGCAATGTGTGCATGTATGATGTTCATACCCTGACATATATCAAAATGTATAATTACAATGCACCAATAAATGAACATAAAAAGTTAAAAAAAGAAATGCAAATGGCCAATAAATATGTGAAAAAAATGTTTAACATCATTAGCAATAAGGGAGATGCAAATTAAAACAACACTGAGATTCCATCTAACCCCAAATAGAATGGCAATCATCAAAGAGTCAAACAACAATAAATTCTGGTGAGGATGTGGGGAAATAGGAACTTTTCTACACTGTTGGTGGGATTGCAAAATTAGTGCATCTGCTATGGAGATCAGTAGAAATTCTTCAGAAAATTGGGAATGAATCCACCATATGATCCAGCTATCACTCCTGAATATCTTTCCAAAGAGACCAAAATCAGAATATTATAGTAATACATGCATATTTATGTTTATAGTAGTACAAATCATAGTAGGCAAATCATGAAATCAACCTAGGTGTCCACCAACAGATGAATGGATTACAAAATAAAGGGCTATACACACAATGGAATTCTACACAGCAATAAAGTAGAATAAAATGATGTCATTTCCAGGAAAATAGATGGACCTGTAAAACATTAAGTTAAGTGAGATTAGCCAGTCACAGAAAGCGAAATATCATATGCTTTCTCTCATATGCTTTCTCTCATATGTGGAATGATGCTTAGGTGCAAGGAACAAAAATTTTTAAAAACCCAAATATTTAAAGATATTAAAAAACCCAAATATTTAAAAATATTTGGGATACAAGAGGGACATTATATAGTGAAGCAGAAACCCCAGTGGAGCGAGAGAGGTGGTCTAGGGCAGGTTGGAAGGGTGAGAGGGAGAATTAATGAAGGAAACATTTCCACCGACATTATGTACATACGTGAGAATACCAATGCCTATCTCAATATCTCCAATGGGGAAGGAGGTGTGGGGAGGGAGCCAGGGAAAGCCCACCAAGTGCTATGTGCAGGTAGGTCTGTCACTATCACTATGAACTACATTATGATGTGAGACTATCATGCACCCATAAAAGTATAAAAATTAAAAGTGCTGAATGATGCCCTAATATTTCGAAGATATGGTTCAAAATCTATAATATTTAATGGACCTTCATCATATAAATTTACGTAATGTTTCTTTTCTACTACTACTTATATTCTGTTTTATTAGTTAATGTTATGCTTAGGTGCAAGGAACAAAATTTTTTAAAAATCCAAATATTTAAAGAAGACATCAGTTTGTTACGAGGTAAGACCACCGGAGAAGACCACTCAGACTCAAGATAATGCCAATAGAAAGTCTTCACTACACACAGGTTACTTAATTACACTATGCCAGATTTGGGCCACGACTGCTGGTTATGCCTAGATCCTAAATCACCCTACTTTGTAGGCATTGTGTCAAATCAGACCCTTCTCCGTTCATCGGAGGATACCGAATGTAACTGGAATCATCCTCGGATTACTCTAGGGGATCTCCGAGGACAGGGTACATGTCTCATGTCGTCCAGCTATGATCTAAGGAGCCCCCCCATAAAGAGATCTGCAGTAACAGTTTATATACCAACGTGAGCACTGACTCATGTGTTATCCTTAGAGCCCCTGAAACTATGTAGCTGACCTGCATCACTGGGGCTAAGTGTGCCCTCTCCATCCAATTTAATAGAGATATTCTTTGTGTCTTAGTATACGGTGTGCCACAAGTGCTACTTTACAGTGGAGAAGAAGGGAGAGCCCATTTTAGCCTGAACCCCAAGCTGGCTTGAGTGAGAAGAACAATCCTTATATTGGGGCCCCTTCTGGCGGGGATAGGGATAGCTGGTTCAGCTATGTGACCCCACCTACATTTAAAGAAGATCTAAATATTCAGTAATTGCCGGGCGTGGTGGCCCACTCTTGTAATCCCAGTACTTGGGAGGCTGAGACAGGAGGATCCGTGTTCACGGCCAGCCTCAGCTACTCAGTGAGGCCCTCTGCAACTTAGTGAGACCCTGTTTCAAAATAAAGAATAAAAAAATAGGGCTGGGGATGTAGCTCAGAAGTAGAATGCCCCTGGGTTCAATCCCCAAACCGCAAAAGAAATAAAAATAAATTAAATAAATAAATAAATATTCAGTAATTAAGAGAAAGAACACTAATTCCAAAGTATACAAAGAGAATTAATACCTGGTAGGCAACTGAAGCTTCTCCCACAGCACATCTAATCAAGATACAGAGAATGATTTGCTTTCTGAACATATTATGATGTTTCATGGAGATTTATAGAGCTCTGTCCAGAATGCCTTCTTCTGTCTTCATGTAGATAAATTCCCTTTTTTTAGCACAAAGACAAGAGAACATTTTATTTTATTTTATCTTATACTTTTATTGGTGCATTACAATTATACATCATAGTGAGTTTCAAGGTGATGCAAACATATGCAAATATACACAACCCTTGGTGGATTTCCCTCCGAATTCCCCCACCCATACCTGTTAGTGAGATTGATAGTGATCCTTTGATATATGGACACAGCACTATTTGAACTGTTTGTTTCATCAATTCTCCTGTCCCCCTCCCCCCTCCCGCCCCAATCCCCTTCCACTATTCTACTTGTCCACTTTCTTCATTTATCTAAAGTCACTTTTGTTTCCTATTTCCTCTCCAACTTCTACACATAAGAGAAAACATGTGATCCTTGACTTTCTGAGCCTGGCTGATCTCACTTAGCATAATGTTCACTAGTTCCATCTAGTTTCCTGCACATGACATAATGCTGTTGGTCTTTACGGCTGAATAAAATGTCATCGTGTAAATGTACTAAATTTTTGTTATCCATTCATCTGTTGAGGGAAACTTATGTTGGTTCCATAATTTGGTTGTTGTGAATTGTGCAGCTGAATTCTCCTTATTCCGCAGAGTGTACTAGGTACTCTAGAAACTTTCTGTGACATCCTCAGTCGTATTTACTAGTTTAGTACCCTATTTATACCCACAGTAATATTGCTTGTCACTCTAAACACATAATACAGATATGTTAATTTTTTTTGTGGTACCAGGGATTGAACCCAGGGGCATTTTACCTCCGAGCTACACCCCTGGCCCTATTTTTTTTTTTTTTTTGCAGTACCGGGGATTGAACCCAGGGGCGTTCTACCTCTGCGCTACACCCCCGGCCTTATTTTTTTATGCTTTATTTTGAAACCGAGTCTCACAAAGTTGCGGAGGGCCTCACTAGGTAGAGAGAGAGAGACAGGGAGAGAGAGAGAAAGAGAGAGAGCTGAGGCTGGCCTCGAACCCAGACCTCCCTCCGGTCTCCGCCTCCCAAAGTACTGGTATTACAAGCGTGCGCCACCACACCCGGCCTATTTTTTTTATACTTTATTTTGAAACCGGGTCTCACTAAATTGCGGAGGGCCTAAGTAACTGAGGCTGGCCGCAAATCCGGATCCTCCGGTCTCCGCCTCTCAAGTACTGGGATTACAAGCGTGAGCCACCACGCGTGGCCCAGATATGTTAATTTTAATTTTACAAGTACAATAGTTCCTTCCTTCCTTCCATTTGTGTGCATGTGTGTGTGTGTGTGCGTGTGTGTATTTGCAGTATGGGGGATTGAATCCAGGAGCTTTCTATCACTGAGCTATATCCTTAGCCCTTTTTTATTTCTTATTTTGAGACAGGATCTTACTAAGTTGCTCAGGTTGGACTTAAACTTGTGATCCTCCTTTCTTGGCCTCCTAAGTTTCTGGGATTGTAGGCTTATGCCATCACGTTTTGATATAATAAAGTTCTTTCAAATCATTGTTTGCTTGTCTAACTAATTTTTTGGTTTTTGTACATCAGACTCTAAATCAAGGCTTTATAGTCATGCTTTAAATATGATATAGAATATACCCAAGAAACAGATGAGAAGAGAATTTTTTACTCCTATGTAAAAATGAGAAAAGACAATAATTAGGACTTATCAGATCATAAGTAGATTGACTAAGGCAATACTGAGAAATGTTACTTTACATATATGACCTTTTAAGTCTTGCTAGCTTTTAAAGAACAGCCTGTAAGAAAAAAAAAAGACCATTTAAACATAAATCTCATTTTTTTTCTGTATAAAATAAGAGCTAAACTCTTCCATGTTTCATTTTGTTTTCTGGTTCAACAATTGTAATGTGAAATTAAAACTAATTCCTTTCCCCAAATTAGAATGTATAGAAAACATAAAACCCTCTTGTCAAAGAGTAAGTGTTTATAGCCATTGGACATTTTTGCATGATTGCTTTATTTAGTTTGTGAAGCCCAGCTGAAGAGAAATACTTGATTATGTGTGATTGCATAGTATATCTTCCTAGAGAAAAAGCTATTATGCTGCCAAGGATGGCCATCCATAAAATGCAGAATCCATTCTGACCCTAAGAGTTAGACTCATTGAGCTGGATAGACAGCAAATAGATATATAGTGCAAAGAAGGTGGCTTCTAAAAGCAAGACGGGAGATGGGTGGAAGTAACTTTGGTAATAGGGAATAAGAATGTGACCCTGCCTCAAATACGTTATATCTAGACAGGAGAAAAATGAAGCAGGAACCAAATCCGCATGTAAGGAGAGAAAAGACTACTGTGAGCAAGAGGACATTAAAATTCTCTTACAAGTTATAAAACACATCACTACAGGCTACTGCGTTTTAAGGAAAATGTTAATAATTATATTCACAATACTACTTCTTGTAATGTTCAAATATTTAAGCACAGAAAAGTGAATCACATTCAAACTACTGGTAAATTCTGCTGTACTTACACATCCTCCAGATATGTAGGTTGGCATTATAGATGTGAATCCCCCCTAAATCTAAAATTTTTCCTCTTAAATTTTAGCACCTTTCTTTTCCATTTTTACTGACCTTATTGGTATCTAAGATGCTTAATCTGCACTAATTTCTTTTTCTGGACATTTTAACTTCTTTTTATTTTGACTAAAATAAACTGGAATTAAGAATTACCCATATTAAATGATATGATATAGATGCAGAAAGGAAGAACTACTTTAGATAGTTCTATTGGTGGCCATGACAAAAGAAACAACTTGAAAATATTTGATTCAATATATGAAAAATTATTCTAAATATAAGGGATGAGTGTTATATACACTTCTTAAATATTAGCAACTAACGTTTGGTAAAAATTAGATGTTTGCCGGGCATACTGGTGCATGCCTGTAATCTCCGTAGTTGGGAGGCTGAGACAGGAGGATCGCAGGTTCAAGGCCAGCCTGAGCAACTTAGCGAGACCCTCAGCAATTTAGCAAGACCCTGTTTCAAAATAAAAAATAAAATATGGCTGAGGGCATAGGTTGTAGGTAGAACACCCTTGGGTTCAATCCCCAATACAACACACACATGCTTGTAAATGTTAATAGGTGACCTTAAAGGTTAACTTACAACTGAATTTTAGTAAGGAAAAATGTGTAACTGAAAACCAAAATAAAATATTTCAGGGAGATGGCCCCATAATTTTAGAGACTGAGCCATTTTTATAGAAATTTGAAGGCATCCTTTTATATATGCTAGAGCAGGACACACAAATAATTGTCATTCTTATTGATAACAGTAAATTCCCTAAGATTGTGGGGTGAAGTATGTGTATTAGATTGTCTTTAGGGAGCATAAGATCTACCACTCAATATTTGCATGATTTTAAATTCTCAGTATTTTATCTAGAGTATTAAACTAGAGTAACTTTAACTAGTTCCAATTATTATATAACTAAGTATATTTATGCACATTTTTCTAAAATTTTCCTTAATTTAGATTTTCCTTAGTCTAGTTATGAAAAATAGCTGTGTGTATATGCTATCTATTCTTCCCTGTTCTCTACCACCTACAAATTTATTAATTATTACGCAATTCTGAGCAAATCCACCATGTGCAAGTTCTATCAAAATTTATTCCTACTTTTCATAATGATTTTAGGAATAAATTCAATGAAAATTTGACATAAATAGTTCTAATATGACAGCTACTTCTACCAGCATATTAAACATATAATTAATGTAATTGCTATATGGGAAGTGATCATGCTATAATTCCAAGATTTCAAGAGTATCAGGAAAAACCATGTTGCCTTCTGAAATTCAAATGAATGCCAAGAGATGCAATTTAGATGGATATGACATTTGCCAAAGCGCACACCATGCTTTCCCTACACTATCTGAACCTTTGGGAATAGCTCCTTTATAAAACCCACCTCACATTATCTTAATTTGGTTATATTGTTTGTTCTGTGCTATGACCCTGATTAATAGCATAACTGTTATCAGGAGGGGCACCACACCATAAACTATCAAGAAGTGAATCTGATTCAGTTTTCTCATATAATTAAGCAGCACAGGGACAATGTTATTGTGGGGGAAATGGGACACATGTACTCTGTGGCCGACAGTTGCAACATGGTCATTAAAGTCATTCCTGGTATGATATGGAATGAACTGCAGAAGGAGGGCAAGGTGACAACAATTCATATCATTGTGACAATTAGGTGCCATGGTAAAATTAATAAACACAAAGACAGCATCTTCTGATATTCTCAGAGAGTGTATAGGGAAAAAGAAAATTTTAAATTGAGAAAGATATAAGGTACAACACGTGGAGAATCAGAAGACCTCTGAGGCAGCTCTGAAGGAGTTTCTACTCAGCTATAGCCACCAGATGGATGTAGCTGAGGAAGAAGACTATGTGTAATTAAGAGTAGAAGAATTACCCTTCCAGTTAAAGACTAAATCCTGCCAATTTTCACATGGTAAGGCAAGGGGTGGCAAATGGTGGCTGTTAGGCTACAACCTGTTTTTTATAAATAAAATATTATTGGCACATAATCACAACATTGGCTTCGTATTTATGGCTGCTCGTATGCTAGCATGGCAGAGTTAATGCAGTACAGCTGTTCTAAGAGAGACTGTCCTGCTCACAGTACCTAAAATTTCCTCTAGCTTTTTTTTTTTAAAGAAAATGTCTATCCACCCTTGTGCCATGGAAATGACACTTGTACAGAAAGAATGGACCCTGAGATATAGGATGGAGTTTTTCAGCAAATGTAAATGACTATGAGAAAAGGTAACCTCATCGATCCATGAGCTACCTTTGCCTGTGAAGGCAGTAATAGACCCAGTTTTCAGAAAACCATCCCATCTCTACATGAAAAACTTGGGATAGGAAAACAGTTGCCTTATCAAACACCTCTTGCCATCTGCTATGTAACATTGAGAAATATGTAACCCTGAAGGAGAAGTACAAGGAGACAATAGTCTATACACTTAAAAAAATTACTTGGAAGGTTGAGACAGGAGGATCATAGATTCAAGACCAATCTCAGCAACGTAGAGAGACTCTCAGCAACTTAGCCTGACCCTGTTTCAAAACAAAAAATAATTTTAAAAAAGGACTGGGGATGTAGCTCGGAGATAGAATGCCTCTGGGTTCAATCCCCAATGCCACAAAAGAAAACAAAATGAAACAAAACACCTGAAGAGAACATCAAAAAATATCCTAAAAAAATATTCCAATCATGATTAACATGACTGTGCTGCTCATTCTGTGGACTGAAAATTAGACAAAAGGGAAATAAAATCTAAGATTTAATTAGGAAAAATTCTTGGACGTGGAACACTTCTGTAGGTTTTGGGATTTCATTTATTAGTTTGTATTATTGGGAGTGATATTAATAGGCTATTATTTTAACTAAATAAAGCCTGGACTCAGAGATCACCTATAATCAACATAGTAAAATAGTTGGAATTTCTTTTGCATACTATATATAAAGGAATTTCAGGATTCAAGGACTGACAATATTGAAATGAATTTATTTTAAGTGATTTTTATTAGTCACCTGCTAACCATGACCTCCAGGAAAGACCAGTGTACATTCCCTTTTTTAAGGCATTCAAAAATATATTGATGAAGGAAGTTGTGGACAACAGCCTTAAGAACTCTGTGGTGTCTATCTTACAAAACAGCATGGGAATAGCTTTCTATTAATGTCACCAGAAAAAGAAATGGTGATTTCCACCCAGTTCCCATTTATCTTTCTGGCTAATGAAGTCATGAAACGGAGGCACAGAAATTGAAGTAATTTGCCCAAACTTACCCCTCTGGTTTAGAAGCAGAGACAGGAATCTAATCCAACTTCATAGCAAATTCACAGTACTGCCCTTCAAACAGCTCTAAAGTTATTAAAGGGCAGCGTTGTCTATAGCCCACGTCACAAAGGAAACAGTATTTTAGGGTTATATAAAAGGGTCAAATTTGCTAGTAGGGAGAAATGATGTATTCTAATTGTAAAACAAGAATGAAATATAAGAGATTTTAGACAGTTAACATAATATTTGGCCAAGAAGAAAAAAATCTGTAAGTCAATTTCCTGTTTTGAAAGGGAGCAGAACAATTTCTGAATTTCACTGGCATTTCAAGACCCTAACTAGATCACTTGGGCACTTTCCGCAAAATATTAAGGAAAGAGTTGTTCCTTTGAATTGGATCCGTTCCCATGAAATGCCAGTCCATCATGCATATGTCATATTTGGAGTGCTGGTGATTATTCAAAACACGAGTGAGATATTTTAGCATAAGAAATAATCAGGAATCTCTACCAGAGGAGTAAGCTACCAATTTCCGGGGACTGCAGTCAAGGATTGCATGTAGAATACAGAGAAGTTTCTTTATGACCATGTGGTTTACCACACAAAGTTTGCAAAAAAATTCTGTAAGGAAATAAAGAATTCTGAAATTATCTTTTATAGTCCTCAGGAATAATGGCCAGAAAGTATGACCAAAGCAAATGAGTCTTGTGGCCTTTATTTTCCCTGCAGTAAGATTAGATTAGAGTTGAGAAAAGAAACTGAGGTAAAGTGAGTTTTAAACTCGACTTTTTGGGGGGAAGAGCAGGGGAGATTGAAACTAAGGACATTCTGCTTCCAAGATCAACCCTCAGCCCCCTTTTTTTTTGAACAGGGTTTCATTAAGTTGCTGAGGGTCTTGCTAAATTGCTGAGGCTGGCCTTGAACTTGCGATCCTTCTGTCTCAACTTTCCAAATCCTGGGATTACAGGCATGTACCACCACATCCAGCTATCTTAATATTAAAGAAAATTACAGTAAGGATTTTGGATTTGTATGACAGGATGGTTGTGGGGCTTGAGCACAATATCTTGAATTAAAAAAGAAAGTACCATTACATTTATTTTATAATGGACTACTTAATATCTGAAACATGAAACTGCATATTAATATTTGAATATAATTGGAAAAGCTATGGATTAGCAGCCTAAGCATGTATCAAAGCCATGAAGGATAATTCAACTGATCTGGCTTAAAAGGACAATGAAGAGTTTTTGAAAAAGAAAATTTTGCTCTTAATTTGCACCTTCTTCTCTGCACGGCCTGAATCAACAGTAAAGAATTTCACCAGATGGAAAGCTTCAGAAACACAGTTGCATGTAATTCCTGTAGGAAGTTCCTGAGTTACCACATTTTATGCTTGGAATAGGTATTTGTCTCAAGAAACTGAGGCTCACCAAAGTTAATTTATTCTGAGTGGATGACAGAGCTTATCAGATATAAAGCAAGAATTCCATGCCAACTTTCCCTGACTCCACAAGTCATTTCTCTGTATCCAACTACTGCCTGATTAACATAATATTAAAAGTCAATACTTGAATCCAAACAGCCACTTGATTAACTATAGGTGAAAGCATTTGAAATAAGCACCCGAGGAAAGATATACCAACAGTTTGTTATGAATTTAGTCATCCCAAATTTATCAGAAATAGGAGGGCAGCAGAAAACTTTGCTCCTAGATTGGTTTTAACCTTTAGGAACAGATACTGTGCAGCACATATCTGACCACATTGCCTGGAATGCATTTGATTCTGAACATTTTAAATCATGTGCTATTTGTAAGCACATTTTTATGCAGAACCAATTGTGCCAGACATGTAAGCCTCAGGAAAAGAACATGTTGGCATTCTAAGAAAAAAAAAGTATTTAGTTTAAAGAGATGATATTGAATTACTATGCCCATATGAACACCATAAGGATGACTTGTTTATAACAACTGTTGTCATATTTTTAGCATGTGAATCACAAAATAACCACTTTAAAAATGTGTGAATAAAGATATTTTGTAGTCTGAGGCAATTTATGCCACTTAAGTCATATATGCTGAATTATATATTAAACAACCATTTTGCTGTCTTCTTAGTTACTTTATTACAATTTTTAAAAATAGACTTACTCTACAAAAGAAGCACAGATTTTCTTGCCATTATAACTGGCTGTATCATGCTAAATCATTATTTAGAATAATGTATTATTCATAGCATTCAGTTACCTATGTTGAAGTGCTTATACATCTCACCATGCGTCTTAGTTGGCAGCAAAGGTTATTTAAAGGGGAGCCTTTTCTACTTGCCTTAAATAGGTTGAATGAAGGGAGATGTGGTACAAGATTGTTTTGATTTTTCATGTAAAAATGATGAGACAATATGATCAGTAAATGTATTCTCTACACAATGTGAAATGGAAAGAAAATGAACAAAATATCAAGACTATTACCAATGTATTTTTATCTGCACTTGGAATACAAGTCCAATACTGGGCATTTTCACTTACGGAAAATGCAGTGGAGATTGAGAGAGATTCTGAGAAAAGTAACAAATTAATAAATACTTTAAGTACCTCAAAGATTTTCTCTCATAGGAAAATTCCATGTGGGAAATAAAGGAAAAGAAAAAAATGATTTTATTTTGGTATTCAGAGTCTTACAGGGAATACTGAAAAATGAGCATTGCTCATCTACTGATTTATCCTGTCATTACTATGTAATGATAGACTCGCAGAAATTCAGGACTCATAAATTTTAACCCAACAAAAGGAGCAATTGTTTTATGTGTATTTGTCCTATTAATCTGAAAACAAATCTTCCATACAATCACTGAGAGAGTCATTTGCAGGACGCATTTAGATTTGTCTCCCTTTGTAAGGATTTGAAGTGAGAGGGAGGAACAATACTTTCACTGGCTTGGATTTAGAACCTGGAGCTGGTAGAATTTTCCCACCTTCTGCAGTTTTGAAGCTTGCTGCCTACCAAAGACACACACACACACACACACACACACACACACACACACACACACATATATTTGGTTTTATGTTTTTTTGCTACTGGGTATTAAACCCAGGGGCATTCTAACTCTAAGCTACACCCCAATCCCAATTTATTTTTTTATTTTTTATTTTTTTCAAAACAGGGTCTTGCTAACTGCTAAGGCTCTCCCTAAATTGTTGGCCATGAACCTGGGATCTTCTTCCTGTCTTAGTCTCCCAAGTGCTAGGATTACAGGCATGTGCTGTCACATCTGGCTATACTTTATTTAATGTATATTGAAATGACATTATGATGTGAGACTACAATGAACCAATAAAAGTATAAAAGATGCCTTAAAAAAGGAACAAGGAATAACCAATTGAAGTAAAAAGTCCGTCACCTTTAATTATGTGATATTTTTGTTATTGTCCATTAAAAATTATAACAATACAAATAGACTAACCTTTTATAAATGATTTCAGGAAATCCGATTAAGTGCATCTCATAGATATTAAATCACAGCATCCTTCTACTACATAATTACTTCTACATATTTGATAACTAATATGGGAGGTACTCCCATACCTCCAATGGGAGGTACTCAAACTATAATGTTCAATAACTGTTCTTGATGAAGACAAAATATTCATTTAATAAAGTAAGAGAATGAAAATATCCTTTGTTTTTTGTTAACCCTGGATTGAACTGAGGGGTATTCTACCTCTGAGCTACACCCCTAGCCCTTTTTTATTTTTATTTTCCCTGGAGTTAGGTTAGATTAAAACTGAGGAAAGAAACTGAGGTAAAGTGAGTTTTTTCTCAATCTTTTTTTTTTTTTGACAGTGAGGATTGAACCCAGGGGCAAAATACCCCCAAACCATTTTAAATTTTTTAAAATTTTGAAACAGAGTCTCAAGTTGCAGAGGGTCTTGCTAAATTGCTGAGGCTGGCCACAATCCTCCTATCTCAGCCTCCCAAGTACTAGGATTACAGGTGTGCACCACCATGACCAACTTTTAATTGGTTTTTGAATGTCTGCATATGGCAGTTTCACTATCAAGTCGTGTATAAAATCCATATTTGACAAATATATACATGTAATGCAATATTAAAAAATGTTTTTAATCAGTTTGACTTGGTTTTAGTAGGCAGTGATATGTGGCTGGGAAAAATGCATGCAGTTCAATGATATGATTAAAGATTTAATCTATTTCAGTGTGTTTAATTTTGTAAACTTTCACTAACAAACTAATGAAATTAAATTTTGAGTTCATACCATGTAGCAGGCATAAGGTTTGGCTTTGATTTTAAAAGTGAATAAAAGTTAATCTCTGACATTGAAGAACTCACAATTGGCTCTTGACAATATAATTTTTACCAAAATAAATTCTTGAGGGGAGTAAGAGGTATATTTGCCCTAAATCTACACTAGCGGTAATTGGCTACTCAGACTATGTCCCTATCTAATTCCTTTAGCCAGCCTCAGAGGTACTAGGAGCTAATTAAAAGTCTGTTTGTATAGTTCTCTTAGTTTCCTACAATTAATATACATGTTCTGTTTTTCCCATTATTTACCATATATCTATTCATTAGTATGTATATGAATATTTCATTTATAAGAAAACAAAAAAAAACGAAAAGAACAAAACTTAAAAACCTTTTTTTTTACTAATGTTAAGAACACAAATACAAAATATCTAGATGGAACCATTCCTGTCATTAACTAAAAAAAAAAAAACAGAAAATTTGAAGAGCTATATTTCTTCTATTGAGCTTTTAGCCATCAAATCAAATAAGTGATATTCAGAGGACCTTAAAAATGTGTTGCCTTACACTATGTAATTGGGGGACAGGGAATAGTTTAAAGGGATGAAATTCCTTTAAAATAAATTAATAGATTTAAAAAGCATACCTCTTTTGTAAAGTGGAAGGGTCCATAGACCAAGAAAATATGCGTGATATTGAAGGAATGATGAAGGCATGGGAAAGGTATTTTTTGTCCTCTGGTATTGACTCCATGCAGTGTCCCTGTGAATGGCAACATTTAAAGGCCTTGAGTGTATTTCAGTGTATAAGCTTCCAGGAAATCCGAACCTAATGCTTTACCCAAAGCCTCAAATGCCCATAGCAGTGATCCAGACTTTCCTTTAAAAATCTTACATCCCAATGTAATTTTAAGACCTCTGTCCCCAGAGATTGGGTCATTTTTTTATCATCTCACCTTAAGGCTAATCTGGTTTGTGGCCTGCATAAAGTTATAATTTTGGAGTGATATTTTACCTTGATATTGATATTGTCATTCCACCTAAAAAATATCTCTTGCTTCTACAACTGACCTCAATTCATGGATGTGTCCAGAAGTATGGGTTGTCATTCTGTAGAAGATTGAAGTATATGATAAAAAAAGAACAAGAATGGATTTTCTATCTAACCTCCTAAAGAAACAGGAAAAACCTAATCTTCAAAATCACTTTTTGGGTTATTTTAATGTAATTAGAAATTTTACTCTTATTTGTTAGACTCAAAAAATGACAACTCTTTGAAATTACATTTAGTCATGAACTAAGGAAAAAAAGTAGACTTTTCTTTTTTTTAAGAATTACTATTTGTCATGATGGAGATTCAATATAGGGAGCATCCTATGTTTTTGCTAAGTTTTTTAAAAATATATTCATTTATTGGTGCATTGTAGTTATACATTTTGATAATGTCAGGGTATCAGAAGCATGCATGCACACATTGCCCATTTAGCCCTCCTTCAAATCCTACCCTATCCCCTCCCCCTTCCCTTCTTTTCATGATCAGCATAGTGATTGACTCTTATAAATTTGTGTATATACATTGTGTGCAATAGTGTATTTCCCTCTCCCCCCTACCATCTTCCTCAGTTAGGTCCCCTTCTTGCTCATCTAAAGTTTTCTCCTTTGTCTGGAGTTCCTTCTAAGTCCCATTCTCCCTAGCTTCTACATATTAGGGAGAAAATCTGACTTTTCACTCTTTGTGACTGACTAATCTCACTTAGCATAATGTTCTCCAGTTCCCTCCAATTCCCTGCAAATGATGTAATTTTGTTCTTCTTTATGGCTGCATAAAATTCCATTGTGTACTTTTCTACTATGCAAATATAGAAATATCAGAAGTACCTTCTTCAAAATCATACTGAAGTTTTCCTCTACATCTTTTGAGAACCTGATCTATACTTTGGCAAATTCTATTTACCTGATTTATTTCCTTTGGTAGGTTCACGCTTCTTTTCATTTGCCCTATATGAGGTTAGTTTTTTATTGTATGACACCTTAATTTCCCTAAATTTTTCATCAGAACTGAGAGATGATTACTATCTATCCTAATCAAATATGATCAGATTTTTACATTGCCCTTCTAAATGTTTTATCAATGCAGCTAAAACTTTCTATGAACCTATTAGAGACCATCACAGCTATTTTTATTATTATAACTTTTAATTGAAAAGAATGGTGAAAGTTTGAGAGTGATTTTTTTTGGCTAGTTATAGATAGTGGAAGAATGATCTCATCCCTGTTCCTAACCATGATTTTGACTCCTAGGGATCACGCATTAGCTTATTCGCTTCTGCGGCAGCATTACATTGCAGGCCTGCATGCAATTTCCCTCCTATAATCACCCCCGGGGTCTCCTTTGGCACTGAACACAAGTTTTACCTACCCCTTGAATGTGCCAGGTTATTTTCCCCTGGATGCTTTATGTGGATTGCATTTTTACAAGCTGACTCTGAGATTGTACAAACTGTTTTGCTGCAGCCGTATTATTTTTGTTGTCTTCACTTTGTTAACCTGCCCCAACTTAGGATAACCTAAAAAAACAAATTATGTTTATACTCTCATCCAGCTATTCTCCCAGAGTCCCAACAATAGAATCTATATATTTTTACTTCTATAATGCAGAATAAAAATTTAAGTGTCTGAAATAATCTAACCACAACCATAACCTTATGAAATGAAAACTTGATTTTAAAGTCACAGCTATGTAATTATTGTGAATGCACTGCCTTAAGCATTTTTACAATGTTTTCGAACATTATATATTAGGTAGTGAAACAGTAAGCTGTAAATTGTGGCTCACAACCCTTTCTTACCAAATGAGAAGATTCCCTTCTTGAACTTAGGAAAATTATTATTGTCAATCAGACAAAAATGCTTTGCCAGTTGTAATTGATTTTTCCAGTAGATTATTTTTAATTATTATTATTCAACAACATGTCAATGATTTATTTTGTATCAGTTTAATTCTATCACAAGATCTTCATATTTTGAAGTGGTATTAAAGTTTCATTCCATTTTTACATCCAGATTCCTTTGTGGCTTCATTAGGATTTTCTATATTTACAAATATTGTTCCCATGTATAATTTTTAGAAAAACTTCTGGCATCATTTGCATTGTTTGTGAATGAAGGAATTTACTTGAAAAATGCCTTGTTACAGTTTCTGTGGAAAAAATAGACTGTTCAAAATCATATAATTGTTCATTCACTTAGGAAAAATTAAGTCAAGATCATAATATGACTGTAATTGCAATGTTTTGATTCAACTCTGCCAATCATTTTCCTAACACTAGGTCTTCAAATAAGTCTGTGTCTTCAAATATATATATATATATATTTTTTTTTTGGCGGTACCAGGGATTGAACCCAGGGGCATTCTACCTCCGCGCTACACCCCCAGCCCTATTTTTTATACTTTATTTTGAAACCGGGTCTCATGAAGTTGCGGAGGGCCTCACTAGGTAGAGAGAGAGAGAGAGAGGGAGGGAGAGAGAGAGCTGAGGCTGGCCGTGAACCCATATCCTCCGGTCTCCGCCTCCCAAAGTACTGGGATTACAAGCGTGCACCACCACGCCCGGCCCTTCAAATATATTTTCTAAGGTCACCCTTTCAAATCTTATACTATCTACACTCTCTGATTTT
>PVJS01031568.1:0-23316 GCA_004027185.1 Glis glis | reverse complement strand
AAAAAAAAAAAAAAAAAAAAAAAAAAAAAAAGAAAATAAGACTGGGGGTGTGGCTTAGAGGTAGAACTCCCCTGGCTTCAATCCCCAGTACCCACACACACAAAAAAAGGAAAGGGGCATAGAGAAAGAAAAAAACACACACCCAAAGTTGATGAAGGGCATTTTTTCCTCCCAAAATTTCCTGAAGGAGCCCATGTTACTTTGATGTTCGGACCAGTCCAACCACTTGTTGCCTGGAGTCGTCTTCTCTGCTGTCATTGGGCCCCTCGGATTCTGGCTTTTTTCTTCCTAACTGGGCTATAAAGCAGCCCTATATTTCTTGTCTATGCCCAGTGCCTGGCACAGTGCTGGGCACTCAGCTGGCTCTCAGACATGCACACATCAGATGCACACATCTGACTGCTCTGCCCCCCACCCCGGCATGCCCGCACAGCACCCACCTGCCCGAACCCACTTGATTGTGGGCTTCTCTCGGCCGGTGGCTGAGCAGGGCACCGTAGCCTCCTTATCAAACTCCATGCACTGCTGCGGCTGGGGCGGTGGTGTGAACTTGAGCTTTTCTGTTTCAGTAGAGGAAACAGGCAGGTGGGGAGAAAGAGGAGAAATTGAGGCAGTGAATGAGGCCAGGGCAGGCCCGCTACTCCTTCCCCTCCACTTCCCTGCCCCGGCCAGCCAGGCGTCCTCCACACGCATCGCACATGCCGGCTCACCCAGCACTTGGACACGGGCCTGGGCCTCAATGCTGCCAGCCGGGGTGCTGCTCACACAGCGGTACCACGTCCCGTCATAGACCTCCACGCTGTTGATGCGCAAGGTCCCGTTCTTGGAGATCTCGAACCTCGAGTCCTGCAGCACACAGGCATGAGCACAACCCTCCACCGTCTCCCCAGAGGCAGCCTCAGGGAACGAGAGCTCTAGGGCGAGCAGAGGGGAGCGGCAGGAGGAGACTTCCCCCGTCCACCAGCAGTCCTCTTTACTCACCTCCGAGATGAGCATCTGGTTCCGGTACCAGATGACCATGGGTTTGGGTGTGGCCTGGGTCAGACAATGCAAATAGCCTGGTTTGCCCTCTTCCAACTGGCTGTCTTGGGGCTTCTTCAGCCATGTGGGCACAGCTAGAGGAACAGTGAAGGCCAGTTAATAGGTCTCCAAAGCCAAAGGACCCACCCAAGGAGCTCTAATACCCCTCTAGGCCCCAAGTTAAAAACCCCAGGCTAGCTGGGCGTGGTGGCACACGCTTGTAATCCTAGGACTTGGGAGGCTGAGACAGGAGGATCGCAGGTTCAAAGCCAGCCTCAGTAACTTAGGAAGGCTCTCACCAACCTAGTGAGACCCTGTTTCCAAATAAGAAATAAGATCAGGCTGGTGGGGTGTAGTTTAGAGGAAGAATGCCTCTGGGTTCAATCCCCAGTATTAAAAAAAACCCAAAAAACATAAAAACTCCAGGCTGCTTAGGTGATTACTGTAGTTGTCAGTTCTTAATGTAGGCCTAGGTGTCAAACCCTCTCTAACATTATCTTAGTTACTGTCACAATAAACCCCCAAAGTGTATATTCTTCAACCCATTTTATGGCTAAGAAAATAGGTTCAGAAGCCGGGTGTGGTGGCACATGCCTATAATCTCAGTACTTAAGAAGTGGAGACAGGAGGATCTTGGAGGTAGAATGCCCCTGGGTTCAATCCCTAATCACACACACACACACACACACACACACACACACACACACACACACTGGAAGCTGCAACCCTTCCACTGCGTTCTACAGGACAAGGCAAGTCACAGGCCACCCAGACTCCAGGGAATAAAGAAATAGACTGCCCCTTGGAGGGGAAAGTGTTGTCATCACATTACAAAGAGACGAAAGAGATGGGAGGATTGCTGACAATTGTCACTGAAGTGATCTACCACACCAAACTGGACGGGAAGTCCTGACAGGATTTTGAATCCTGGCTTTTTTTTTTGGTGGTACTGGGGATTGAACCCAGGGGCATCTACTTCCGAGCTACACCCCCAGCCCTATTTTTTTATTCTTTATTTTGAAACAGGGTCTCAGTAAGTTGCAGAGGGCCTCACTAAGTAGCTGAGGCTGGCCGTGAACCTGGATCCTCCAGTCTCAGCCTCCCAAGTACTGGGATTACAGGTGTGCGCCACCACGCCCGGCTCGAACACTGGCTTTTTAGACAATCATTTGACTGTTCTGAGATTAGAATGTTAGGGGCAAGAGGATAAATAGGAAGACCAATCAGTAGATGACTGTGACAGTCCGGGGGAGCTGCTGAAGGTGCTTGAACAAAGGTGGCAGTGGTGGAGGTGAGATGTGGTCAGATTCAGGGTATGTTTTAGGGCTGGTGTAGAATGAGTGTGATGGCAACGGGGGGTTACAGAGAGGGAAGTCGAGGCTAAGTTTGTGGTATCTGTAATTGGCTGAGTAGTGGTATATTTACTGATAGGGAAAAGGGGGATGAGCAGATTTGGGGGGAATTCAGGTATCTTCTTTTACCCATGAAATTTTGAGTCTTGTCTCTACCATATATTAGCAAATTACCATGACTTCTTTGAACCTGTTTTTGTTTTGGGTGGTTTTTTTTTTTTTTGAGGTACTGGGGATTGAACCCAGGGGCATTCTACCTCTGAGCTACACCCCCAGCCCCATTTTTTTATTCTTTATTTTGAAACAGGGCCTCACTAAGTAGCTGAGGCTGGCCGTGAACCTGGATCCTCCTGTCTCAGCCTCCCAAGTACTGGGATTACAAGCGTGCGCCACATCACCTGGCTCTGAACCCGTTTTGTTTTGTTTCTAGTACTAGGAATGGAACCCAGGGGCATTCTATCTCCAATATACATCTCCAGCCCTTTTTATTTATTTTTGTATTTTTGTTGCGCTTTGTTTTGTGGTACTGGGGATGGAACCCAGGGGCATTCTATGTCCAAGCTACACCCCCAGCCCTATTTTTTGTTATTTTGAAACAGGGTCTCACTAATTTGCAGAGGGCCTCACAAGGTTTCTGAGGGTAGCTGCGAACCTGTGATCCTCCTGTCTCAGTGTCCCAAGTACTGGGATTATAGTTGGGAGCCACCGTGCCCAGCTTTTATTTTTTACTTTGAAACAGGGTCTCACTAAGCTGCTGAGGCTGGCTTGGGTTCAATCCCCAGTACCACAATAAATAAATAAATCCCTGTATCTGCTGCAAGGTGCATTATAGGGTTTATCATTTGTGCTTTTGATCACATCTATTGCTTTTTTCCCTCTTTATAATTAATTGTTTTTGTTTTGTGTACTGGAGATTGAACCCGGGGCCTCGCACATGCTAGGTAAGCACTCTACCACTGAGCTACATCCCCAGCCTTTTTTTTTTTTATTTTGGGACAGAGTCTTGCTAAGTTGCCTAGGCTGGTCTTGAACTTGTAATCAATCCTCCTGTCTCAGCCTACTAAGTAGCTGAGACATGCACCACCATGCCTGGCTCATAAGCAATATGTTTATTAAAGAAACTTGGAAAGTATAACATTAAAACAAAATAAAATCACCCATTACTTTACACACCATTACCTACCCCAAAAGAAAAACAAATATATTTTTCATCTGCTGCATTTGATCTTTCCAACCACTTTGTAGGGTAGGTAGTGGATTATCAGCCCCATATTACAGATGGGGAGACTGCGCCCGAGCAAGGCAAGTGACTTGCTTCTGTTCAATGGGAGCAGAGTGGAATCTGGGTCCCCAGACTCCCAGTCCAGTGCTCTTGCCTCTGCAGCCGGAAGACCATTTTTCTGTGAGGGTTCTCACCATTTCCTGGGGTGCACCCACGCCAGTCTCTGTGCCTGGCTCTCTACTGATCCCAACATCACCTCATGGCAGGTGACTGATCCCCAAGGCTACAGGGCCCAGAACTAAGAGGGCCTCAGGGGAGCATCAGGGAAGCCTCTGTCCCCCACACCCAGAGTCCAAGACCTGTGACCTGGGTCCCCTCCACCTCTCCTCAACCTTCAAGGAAAACGCGCTCACTGGCCACGGTGATGTTGACATCCTGTCGCCGCTGACCGGCCAGATTGGCTGCGTGGCAGGTATAAACACCAGCGTCACTCTCGGCAGTCACGGCAAATACCAGGTCGTGGCCCTTCTGGTAGACCCTGCCATGGGCAGGCAGTCGGACTCCTGCGTGCTCCCACCACACGCTGGGCTCCGGCAGACCCTTGGGGGGTGAGCAGGCCACACGCTCCTCGCTGCCCACTGTGAACACCCGTGGCTCGAACGGCAACATGTCCTCAATCTCTGTGGGAATGTGAGTGGGAGATGACCACCTGGTTACTGGGGGTCTTGGGGTACACAATGTTCTCCCATAGCAAGCTCAAGCCCCTTCCAGCCACAAATCATCCCCGGTGCATCTCCTCTTCCTCCCTCCGCCCTCCAGGATGCTAACAGGGTGGAATGAAGAGCCTGAGTCCCTCTCGGTGTGCCCACCTGCCAGCCGAAGCCGGGCCTCCAGGATGACCGGCGGGCCCCTCTGCCCTTCGCCGATGCAGCGGTAGACCCCTGCGTTGCGTGGCCGGACCTGGGTCAGCAGCAGGGACCCGTTGGCAAACACCGTGGCTCTGCGGAGGTGCTGGGGCCTGTGGAGGGGAGAGAGGGCTATTTGGAAGAAGTGCTCCACAGGCCTGCTTCTGGAAAGGAATATAATGGAATCCTACCCTGCAAGGCTCAGAGATGCAGAAAGGAACCATCCAGGAACAGGGTGGGGAAGGAAGCCGACACTCCATGTTAGTGTGTGTGCACACACTTGTTCATGCGTATGTGCAGGTGTGTTTTCCAACCAGAAGAGAGTTGGTTTTTGGAATGGTGAGAAAAATAGCAGTGCAAGGGAGAGGAAGAGCTGGGTGCGTCAGTGCACAACTGAATCCCCGCTATTCAAGAGGCTGAGGCAGGAGGATTGAAAGTTTGAGGCCAGCCTGGGTAACTTAGTGAGATCCTACCTAAAAAAAAAAATAAAAGCGCAGGAGGTGGAAGGGGGAGTACCGGGAGTGTAACTCAGTGGTAGAGTGCCCCTGGGTTCAATCCCTACCAAAAAAAAAAGTGGGTGTGGTGGTACACACCTATAATCCAAGTACTTCGGAGGCTGAGACAGGAGGATCACAAGTTTGAGGTCAGCCTCAGCAACTTAGCAAGGCCCTAAGCAACTTAGTGAGACCGTGTTTCAAACTAAAAAATAAAACAGAGCTGGGGATATAGCTCAGAGGTAAAACACACTTCAGTTCAATCCCCAGCACCACACACACACCAAAAAAAGTGAGAGAAAGAGTAATTAACAGAGTACAACAGTCAGGACAGAAGGACATCCTTTCTTGCAGGGTCAAGCTGATAAGGCTCCAGGGAACAGAGCCCCTCAACCAAACCAGATGAACTTCTGATGATCCTGAGAGAGAGCGAGAGAGCGAGAGAGAGAGAGAGTGTGCGCACATGCGGTGTTTCTGCCGTCCTGGACCCTTCTATCCAGACTGTGACCATAGGTCCCCCGTGTCCCTCCCACCCCTAGGTTTCTACTCCCATCCCAAAGATCCATGCAGGAGAGAAGAGCCACTCTTAGCTTACAGTGTATTTTCGTGGGAATTGGGAAAAGGCCCTTCCCAGTGACTCTTCTTGTAACAGTGAAACATTCTACTGCCACCTGCTGGAAATGTGAAGTAATACACGTACAAATCCAGGGTGGAGAATTGCATGGCGTCTCCTCCTGGAGAACACACCTGTGCAGTACACATCTTGAACGGCGTCAAGGCAAGCCTCCCAGCCAGAAGCCTTACCGACTGCGGTCAGAGATGGGAGTGTCCTCAAAGACCCACTGCAGGCTCGGGGGTGGCTGGGCTGAGAACTGGCAGTGGAACATGGCCTCCCCGTTCTTTGCCACTACCACATCCTGGGGTGCCAGCACCACCCTGGCAAAGCTTTCGTCTGCAGCGGGAGGAAGCATGGGAGGTGAGCAGGGTGGTGAGTCCCTCCCATCCCCGCCTCGCCTCCTCCATCGGCAGGCCAGGCTCACCTGCGATGCTCAAGGTGAAGTTCTGGCTGCTGCAGGCCTGGCCAAAGGCATTGTGGGCACAGCAGGAGTAGAGGCCACTATGCTCGGGACTGGCTGGCCGGAGGGTCAGATTCCGCTCCTTGCTGCTGACCGTGTGGTTGCTCTGGCCATCAGAGAGGGGGGTCCCATCTCGGAACCACTGGTAGGAGGGCCTGTGGGCAGGGAGGATCAGCAGCAGGGAGGAGGGAGTACTCTGCGGCCAGTGGCGAGGATACAGAATCAGAGGGTCCAACTAGACCCTTCTGTTTACAAGTGGAGAAACTGGGGCCTGAGGAGGGGAGGTGACTTGCACAAAGGCACACATCACTTTGGGGACAGAATCAGGTTGAGATTCTAGATCTCTTGGTTCCTAGAGTCCAGGATCCCTCCCTGCAGTGCTGACCCTCCTCGGGTCACAAGGGCTGGTGAGGAGCTTCTGGGGAGGGTGAAGAGCGCTGTGGGGGAGTGGTCAGAGAACCAAGCACGGCCCATCTGCAGAGCCTGGGATCTGCGGACACAGCCTAGCTATCTAGAATGACCTCTCCACCCCACCCTCCTGGCTTCTTACCGAGGGTGCCCGTCAATGTGACAGCGAAGTGTGACCTGAGTGTGTGGCTGGATCTCAGCTTCTGAGGCTGGGTGCTTCAGGACCACAGGGCCCGCCTCGATCCCTGCAGCAGAGGTCACAGTGGCAGTGAGGGCAGGAAGGCAGAGGGGAGCAGGACAGGCAGGGGACCAAGGAACCTGGAGGCTCTGGAGCCAACACACCCAGGAGGCCCTGGGAAGCTGCGGCCGGGGCTACAGTACCAGGCAGAGTTCCCACCCGGTCCCTGGCTGGGCAAGCCAACCACCTGGCCAACACTGCCCTTCGCATGTGTGAAAACATCCGCAGAAAGTTGGCCCAAGACGTGAAGGGGGAAAAAAAAACTTGGAAAAAGTGAGACTTCTCAGTACTAAAGTGTGTGCCTAGCATGTATGAGGCCCTGGGTTCAATTCCTAGCCCAGAGAGAGAGAAGAGAAAGAGATTTTTAACTTATACATATAAGCAGAAATGGCTGACCACAATCACACTCTGCCTGTCCCATTCAACTGCCAATGGGAGAAGCTGGGGCAAAGGAGGTGTCCCCAAAGCTCAGCAGTTAAGAGTCTGGCAAGGGTATCGGGCACAGCCCCTTGGGTGCTCACATTTGATGTTGAAGGAGGCGTTGGCACTTCGGGCTTCCTCTCCAGTGATGTTATCCCGAGCCACACACTGGAAGGAGCCGGAGTCCTGCAGTCGGTCCACAGCTGCAAAGCTCAGGCTGCTGCCCTGGGCAAAACGCCGCTCAGTGTCTTGGACAGGGGCCCCGTTGAGCAGCCAGTACACATGCACAGGGCCCGGGGCCTCGACCTCACAGCGGAGCAGTGCGCGGCGCCCCTGCAATGCATCCTGGGAGGATGGTTCCTTGATGAAGACGATGGCTGCCCGGGCACCTGCAGAGGGGGATACAAGAGAAGCAGGATCAGGAGGAGCTGCAGCCTCTGTCCTGTACACAGGACAAGGAAAGGGGTCATGTACACAGGAGGCGCCCAATAAGTAAAGGTGTGAAGGATCACATTGCCACAGCTGCCAAGGATCCACTGAGGAATTTTTGTGTGTGTGTGTATGGGTGTGTGTGTTACTGGGAATTGAACCAGAGGCATTCTATCTTCGAGCTACACCCCCAGACCAATTTTATTTCTTATTTGGAAACAGGGTCTCACTAGGTTGCTGAGAGCCTCACTAAATTGCTGAGGCTGTCCTTGAAACTGTGATCCTCCAGTCTCAGCCTCCCATGTACTAGGATTACAAGCGTGCGCCACCACGCCCAGCTCCACTGAGGAATTTAAACTGTACTGGGTGCTCCGCAGGATACAGAGACAGTACCCTCCCTCAAGGCACCTCGAGACCAGAGGACACACAGGACAATTCAATTATACGGGACAGGACTATGGTCACATAAATGCCAAGTGGATGATGTGGGCTATCAATGCCTGTACAGCACAGAAGAGGAAGGAGCCCTGCGGGCTGGATGAGGGTTCCTGGGGCGACAGAGCCTCGGTGCTATAGGGCTGGATCCTAGGAGGTCTTTTATTTGTGTGTGTGTGGGGGTGGCACTGGGGATGGAACCCAGGGGCTTTCTACCTCTGGGCTACACACCCAGCCCTATTTTATTCGTTTTTTTTAATTTTGAAACAAGGTCTCACTAAGTTTCGGAGGGCCTCGCTAAGTTGCTGAGGCTGGCAGTGAACCTGTAATCCTCCTGTCTCAGCCTCCCAAGTACTGGGATTACAAGTGTGTGTCACCATGCCCGGCTCCTAGGAGGTCTTAATGCCAGGAGGAGGAGCAGGGAACATTAGCAGGCAACCCTCGCCACCATCGAGAATCAAGAGGTTGAACAAAGTTAAATCTCGACCCAAAGGGAACCCTGGGCGGGACACTTGCATGCACACACCCACCCAGGGCACTGGCAGCAGAGGTCACCATGGTCGGGGAAGCTTTGAAGCCCACCCACAAGAGCTCTGCAGCCCAACATTCCCCAGGGGCTTCATTGGGAGAACCTACCCCTGGCTGGAAAAACGAATCCTCTCTAGAAACCCGGGCTATCACCAAAGACATGCCAGAGTCACCCTTGGGTCCCATGTGCCAGCCCTAAGATTCCCAGCTTTTCTGTGCTATGGTGAGAGGTGAGTCAAGGGGTCCCAGATTTTCACCCGCAGCCACTCCCCTGCTGCCACCTACTGTTCAGCTCTGGCCAGAGTTAAGGGGACAACCATGGACAAAGGGGGAGGGGGAGGCTCTGCAACCTAGAGGGACCCACAGCCAGTGAGAGCAAAGGGAAGAGCGAGAAGCCGCCACGGAGCACAGATGGGTTGAGAGGGCGGAGGGCAGGGCGGGCAGGTGGGTGGGTGGTTACAGGAGTGACACAGAGGCTTTGTTCCTGGCCCATGTGGGCGCCTCGCAGAGGCCTGGAGCCGCTGGGCCTTGAACACGGACGAGGATGTTCCCACTGCCCAGAGGCAGCAGGCTCTGCCCTGTGCCAAACTGGGCCCTGCAAGGACAGGGAGACTTACAGGGTCCTCCCCGGCCCTTCCCAAACCATGGATTAGTCTAGGCCCAGAGAGCACCCTTCCAAGTCCCTAGAAGTGGGTTTGGCTCTTTAGGGCATGAGAATCAGTCTTCTCACAAAGTCTGTGTCGAGACAAGTCCAGGATCCTCCAGGGCTGGGTTCGAAGGAGGCACGGCCCTGGTGTTGGTCCATCTGCCAACCTTCTCAAAAGTGCTGGCACACATCTCACAACACACAACATAGTCGCAGAGCTGGAAGCAGCCCGGAGCACCCCTCTTCTCAATGGGGCACTGTGGTTCTCTGGGTGGAACAATTCAGCACGCTGGGCTATCCCACCCACTGTGCAAGTTAACAAATCTGCCTCCAGGCACTGCTGAGCACCCCCAGTAATGGTGCCAATCCAAACACACTCCCACACATTTCCAAACACTCTGCAGGGGTGTGGCCCTACCCCTGCTGGGCATTGTGGCACAACCCCTTTCTAGCATAGAGGGGTAACCTAGGCGCAGAAATACATAGGATTTGCCCGTGATCAGATGGTTCACATGTGGCAAAGCCAGGACCATGACCCAGAGAAGCCAACTCCTACCCCATGCTCTTCTCAGTCCCCCCTAGAAGACTCTGACCCTATAATTGGGAGCCACCTTCCCCATGCCTCTTGCAAACAATGCCAGGCTCACAGAGGTACCCAGCAGACACTGGCTGAACTGAAGTAACCACAGGCAGTGGGGCAAGGCCCGGCACCGGGGATTCTTTCTGACCACAGGGGATTCTTTCTGACCACCGGGGATTCTTTCTGACCACCATTCTTTCTGATAACACAGGCCGACTGGGGCTGAGGTTCCCACGGGCCTCTGCAAATATAACTCACCAAAATCTGGGGACCCAGCGGGGCATGATGGCGCACACTTGTAATCCTAGTACTTGGGAGGCTGAGACAGGAGGATCTGGGTTCGTGGCCAGCCTCAGCTACTTAGTGAGGCCCTCTGCAACTTAGGGGGACCCTGTTTCAAAAATAAAGAATAAAAAATAGGGCTGGGGGGTGCAGCTCAAAGGTAGAATGTCCCTGGGTTCAATCCCCAGTACCACAAAAAAGAAAATCTGGGGACCTTCAACCTAGAATTCCAGGATGCTCATCAAATACTAAAGAGAGCTCACCTGCCTTCAAAGTGGGGGCAAACCCCACTTCTCTACTGGGTTTCTGCAGACATAGTGGGAGCCAGAGGCCTTGCCCACATGGAAGAGGTTAAGGGTTTCGATTCAGACAGGTGTGTCTGATCTTGGGCAAGTGACAAGACTGTCTGTGCCTCAGTTTCCTCTGCCTCGCTCAAGGGTGTCACAGGTGTGAAGTGCCTTGGCCAGGGCTCACCTTTGGTAAACGGCAGCTACTGTTCATAACTGCATGACCACCCCCTCCTTCTTGAGGACTCAAATTCTAAGAACATTAGAAAGCTCCCCCCTTGCCGGGCGTGGTGGCACACGCCTGTAATCCCAGTACTCGGGAGGCTGAGACAGGAGGATCACAGGTTCGCGGCTAGCCTCAGCTACTTAGTGAGGCCTCCACAACTTAGTGAGACCCTGTTTCAAAATAAAGAACAAAAAATAGGGCTGGGGGTGTAGCTTGGAGGTAGAATGCCCCTGGGTTCAGAAAAAGAAAAAAAAAGAGAGAAAGCTCTGTTCTTGCCAAGGCCCAGGACCACGCCCAGACCCTCGAAGGGGAGGGGCCGCCGAGCAGAGAAGTCTGAAGGGAACTACTGGGTGGTGGGTGGGATGGAGGGAACAGGGCCCTGGGGGTGCAGCAACCATACACCACCTGCCAGAAACCCGAGCTGGGAGAGGAGATGGCCTCATCAGAAGGACCCCGGCTCGGCCCCCAGCACCCCATCCTGGGGCCTGGGCTGGGCTGTTCCATGGCTGTGGTGAGCGCCCGCTGCATTCCCAGACTGCCACTCAGAACCCCCGAGCCCCCAGGCCAGGGCCCGGGAAACATCAAAGCCGGCCCCGCGGGGGGCCTCGGTCCTGACGTCAGCTCACAGCAGGTCCTGGTTAGTGCTTGGCTGGGGCCCGACTTTAATGTTCACGAAGCAGAGAGAGCGGCCTCTGGCTTCTCCCAGCCCCAGGCTGAGAGACTCCTGGCTTGGAGCAGACACGGTGTGGCACCTGTGTTGGCTCAGAAGACAATCTGAGTGTGCCCAGCCGGGCCATCCGCATGGCTTACAGGTGGGGGGGGGTCTGTTGCTCTGCTGAGGGGGATGGGGCAGGAGGCATAGACAGCCTGGGATCCCTGACAATGCCAGACCTCAAGAAAGGAGGGCTGAGACCAAAGGGGCTCTCCAGAAGCCTGCTGATGCCGGTGACAGGAAGTGGATGACAGAGACGCGATGACAGAGATGGAGGAAGGCTTTTTGAGATGGAGGTGGCGCCTGCCTCAAGGTGACTGACACATTCCTGCCCTTCTGCCTAGGGTCTGGGAAAGGCCTTCTCTGGTGGCTCTGGTGACGCAGGGGCCCCGGGCCTCCGAGGCTGCCCCTGCTGTCATTGTCGAGCCTAACTGCAGGCTGCTCCCACCCCCGCTCCTGCACACCATCACAGAGCTCCCTGGAGGCCTGTCCAGTGCCACGGCTTTGCTGCTGTCGGATGCCCTGCTACCTTGGCGTGGCCTCCCCGAACCCTTCTCCTCGCCACAAAATGGGGACACCAGGCCTACCGCCCAGGCCGTGTGGGGACTAAGTGGGTTTATGTACGTAAAGCCCACACGCAGCACGAACACAAAGAGGGTAGGAGCCTGCCCCACTAGGCACCGTGGGCTCAATGACAGGCAGACGGAGCCATCTGCCCACACCAGGCACAGACCCCAACGAAGCTGGAGCTGGGAATACCCAATAAGGGCATTTTCCAAGCCATCGCCTGTCCCTAATGGCCATCTATACACAGACACTCGCCCATCCCGCGCCTCCAGCCCCAGCCCTTTGAGAAAGGGCCAGTGGGCAGCAACCCAATGCCTGCGCCTCTCCCCGCCCCCCACAAGCGCCTGGTATGTTGCCCACCCTCCTGGTTATTCTCTGGGCTCCAGGTCCAGCCAACCCGTGTGTATGCAAGTGTATGTGCATATATACACGTGTCAACAAGACTGCTATGGGGAGGAGAAAACAGCAGGAAGTGTTTCCTAAGTATTCCGGCTCTAAAAAACATCGGCTACTTCAGTTCAGGTACCGACCTCAACTACCCATCTCTCAGGGGCTAAGTCCTCTGGCCTAGGAAAAACATCCCCAGGCCCTAGAACCTGTCAAACATGACCTGTTGATACTAACTACCTCCTCTCCCTCTTATTAAAGAAAATAATCTACCCACCATCCTTTGGATAGCTGCCTCAAGACTAGGCTGAGACATCAAGATCTTAGTTTGCTCTGCCAGCCAAAAAGTCCTCCAGGAGTGTGCTCCAGGGCGTTTTGCATGGTGGTGTATGATCGTCTGAGCGACTGCAACCTCTCCCATGCCCAACGTCAACAGGCCACACGTACCTAGCTGACTCCTCCACACAGGACATGACCAAGACTTAGTGGCTGGCTCTAGGGACCAGGTCCCCATAGGGGACCTCCACAGGCCCAAGAGAGAGCAGTAGCAGGGCACAGGCCGGGACAAGCACAATGTGCCAGGCTCCCTGTCCCACAGAGGACAGTCTTCCTCCTAAGACCCCACTATCTGGAAACTTCAAGGTACCAAGTGACAGCCCCCAGGGAACCTCCCCAGACACTGAGCAGCCTGCCCAATCCTCCTCCCCGAGGGGCGGGCACTGAGGCCTTCGAGGGCTTCCGGCTGGCCCATTTTCAACCGCTCTTAAGCCTAAGAGAAGGTCCGTGACCCAGAAACATGGGTAATTTTGGAGGAATAAGTCTCCGTTGCTGCAGGAATAAGTCATGTGGATGAACACTAAGCTCAGTCAACTCCCAGTTCACCCAGGTTGGCAGAACCACAAAATACTGCAGGGATATTTGTGACTCCAGGGATTGGAATGTTCTTCTCAACTACCACCATTCTATACTATATGTGGTTTTAGCACCAGCAACCAGACTGTCTGATGACGAGCCCAGAACTTAAAGGTTCAGAGGTCGCCCAAGATGGCCCACAACTGACTCCAAGACTCAGTGAGTGGCAGGGCACAAAATTCCACCCCCCTTCTGTCTTCCCAGGGTCTGCCCAAGGCCTCAAGTTCACCAACAGGGCCGCTACCCCCAAAGTCCATTCCAGATCTTGCTCTGAGGAGGGCCGGAGGGAGAGGAGCCAGGGATGCCGCTGAGTTTTCCTTTCCTGGGATTGAACCGTTAGTATCTGAAAAGGTTCCCACATCCGGGTTAGAGAACAGAACAAGATCACTGGAGATGGGGCAGAAGCAACCTAGCAGGCCAGTTTATTCACCTTGGGCCAAACCACAACTCAGACCTGCCCATCCCACTCTTGGGAGGCACTGGAGGGAGATCAACTGCTAACAGCGGGAAGAGGACCTTACGCCCAGCGTCGTGTAGCATCAAAGAACAGAGGGTCGAAACACCAGCTGGAGTCGTGGCTTAAGGTGCTCCCCAGCCAGGGACAATACCGCTGGTCCCTGGAACCTGCCTGTCTTCTACTGGGGCTGGGAGAGTTGAACTTGGTACATGTATCTTACCCTTTGTGATCCTTCAATGGCTGTGGTGTCGCTCTGCCTGGTGTCCAAGGAGACAATGCAGACAGAGTGACGTGGTGTGATCAGGCGGAAGGAACATGGGGTAGGAAGACCCGGGTTCTAGTCCTTATACAGCCACTAGCAAGCAGGAAGACCCTGGCCAATCACCACCCGCTCCCAGGCAGTCTGATTATTTGTAAAATGAGAGAAATTAGAACATAAAACTGGATAGGCACCAAGATCTAATACGACATTAGCTACAATGACACTGGGAGGCAGTTACAGAGCCAGGGGGCCCACAACCCAGTCGTTCCCCACCCCAGCCACCAGTTGCATAGCTAGCACTCACCTGGCAAATGTAGGGCCAGGCCCGGGAGGGATTAAGGGGGACCCTCTACACGCCAAGTGTGCAGGGTCTAGGCAGGTGTACAGGGTCTGAGGCAGCTGGGGGCTGCAAACAGGGACCTGGCAGGGTCTGCCAAGACCCTCCCACTCCTGCTAGCACCCCCAGGAGACTCACCTCTGCCTTCTATCACCCCTGCAGCTTTGACAACATGCTGACTCTCAGGGCCTGTGACATACCTGCCTCTTCTTTGACTTGAGGGCTTTATCCCCCATGCTAGGCTGTAAGTCTGAGGGGAGGAGGTACATGGGCCACCAAGTAACTGCTCCACGGGCAAGAATGGGGAAATTAAGTCACCCAAGGACCCACCTGACCTGAAATCCTGTCCTATATCTACCTTTATCTATCACAAGCAACTTAATTTTCCTCTCTGGGCTTTAGTTTTCCTATCTGAAAGATGGCAGCCTTGAAATGGGTTTTCTGTTTTGTTTTTGATAAGGACCTGCTATGTTGCTCAGGTTGATCTTGAATTCCTGGGCTCAAGGGATCCTCCCACCTCCGCCTCCCAAGTAGCTGGGACTTCAGAGGGGCACCACCATACCCAACTTAAACAGACTTTAGAGATTCTTTCAGAGCCTACAGGTCCCTATGATATTCAAATGAAGTATGTGTTAGTTACCTTGGTTACAGACAAAAGTCTGCCTATTGTTTGGAGAAGTTAAAAAAAAAATCAAACGTTCTAGAGAGTTGTCACCCAAGATTAAAATGTCCTTGGACTGAAGAAATCACTTCCAAAGGTGAATGTGGCGAGGGAGGGGGTCTGGCCCAGAACTGCCAGGGGGGACAAGGGCACTGCACCCTCCATGCTAGGGGTGGAGCCACTCTTGGCCCCAAAAAGACATCAGCCAGCTGCCTCCTCAAGACGCCAGGGAGGGGCCCACGGAAATAATATTCCTCCCAGGGAAGGTGATAACTAGGAAATGATGATGAGGAGCTCTCGGCCCCAGAAGACAGTGGTGCTCAGACAGTGCACTCAGGGACCCGGAGGGGACAGAGTCTAGCCCCTCAGCCACTCACTGGAGGTGCCCACACCTGGGGCACACCAGGTGCAGTCTCTGACCCCAATGTGCAGGGGGAGGGGCCCTGGGGTGTGCAGGGAATGGACAGAGCTAGGGTGGGGCCTGGGAGCCAGCTTCCCATGGAGGCAGAGACCACCCCCTTGTGACTGGCTGGACTAAGCCTTAGTTTGATTCATTTTTCAAGACAGGCTCAAAACTGTGGGACTCTATCCTGTGAACCTTTTGTGCCCGTCTCTGCCTCACACTGAGAAGCTTATCATCCAGGCAGACGCACATGGCCCAGACCTAGTCAGAGTGGCCACAACAGTTCAGCCCTGTGGCAGGGAAGACATGACACCCTGCCCTTTATCCTGCCCACACCCCAACACTGCTGAAACCTTGGCATGGGGGGGCAACTACGATTCCGTTCAACAAGGGAAATCTTCCCTGGCTTCTAACGAAGCACAAATATCCCTTACACTTGCTCTGCCTAATAGTAGCCACTAGTCATATGCTGCTTGGGGGGGGTGCATGCTTATAATCCCAGTACTTGGGAGGCTGAGACAGGAGAATCACAGGTTCAAAGACAGCCTCAGCAATGTAGCAAGACTCTCAGCAACCTAGCAAGACCCTGTTTCAAAACAAAATTAAAAAGGTCTGGGGGTATAGCTCAGAGACAAAATGTCCCTAGGTTCGAATCCCCAGTACCACAAAAATAAATAAATAAAGTTAACTTAATTAAAATTAAATGAAACTGAAAATTCATTTCCCCAGCCTCGGTTGCACTTGGTGCATTTCAAGTGCTCAGGAGCCACATGTGGCTGGTGGCCACCATATTAAATGACGCAGAGAACAGCTCTTTCAAAAAAATAAAAAAGCTTCATTGGGAAGCACCATGCATTGATCCTAAAAACCCTCAACACTGGTCAGCCCCATTTTACAGACAAGGATACTGGAGTCAGGATCTCCTGGGGAAACGGCAGGGTCGGGACTGCCCCTGGATCTGTGTGGCTCCTAAGTCTGCATTCTTTCCATACTGCTACCCACATGGGCTTCTTTTCATTTCATTCACTAATTCCCTCTCTTTTTTGTGTGTGGTACTGGAGATTGAACTCAGGGGCATTCTACCTGAGCTACACCCCCAGCCCTATTTTATTGTGAAACAGGGCCTCACTAAGTTGCTAAAGCTGGCTTTGAATCTGTGATTCTCCTGACTCAGCCTCCCAAGTACTAGCATTACAGGCATGCACCACCACGCTAGGCTAACACTAATTCTCTTTCATCTACTTCCGCCCACAATCATTCTGTCACGTTTAATGTAAATCCTTCTGTTTGTATGTGTTCTTATAAACTGATTGGTTCATGTGCAGGCATTTTTAACTTACATAAATGATCTTGCACGATATCGTCTCTGCTTTGTACTTTTTTCCGTTTAGCAGTGTTTTAAGGATCCTTCCCTGTGGCCTTTGCCTAGCCCCTGCTGTTCTTCCCAGAAGATAAATGTACTGGTGGGTTTTGGGGAGAAGAGACAAATTCTTTTTAAAACAAGTAAGTGCCTGAACAGAGCTGTCCATCATTTAAGAATCAGTCACAGCTGGGCGTGGTGGCGCATGTTAGGAGCGCAGGTTCGCGGCCAGCCTCAGCAACTTAGTGAGGCCCTCCGCACCTTGGTGAGACCTTGTTTCAAAACAAAACAGTGCTGTGGGTGTAGCTCAGAGGCAGAATGAAATGCTCCTGGGTTCAATCCCCAGTACCCCCCCACACACACAAATCAGTCTTGGGGGAGGTAACTGGGGATTGAACCGAGAGACATTCTACTCTGAACTATACTCCCAGCTCCATTTTATTTTTTATTTGAAAACAAGATCTCTCTAAGTTGCTGAGGGCCTTGCTAAATTGCAGAGGCTGGCCTCGAACCTGAGAGCCCCGTCTCTGCCTCCCAAATACTGGAATTACAGGCATGTGCCACCACACACAGCAAAAATCAGTCTTTAAGTCTACACCTCTCTGCATGCGAGGGAGCACCGTTTCCCCCACACATCGGGTATCCTGGACACTCACACCCCAGCTTCTCCTGTTTCCCTTCCTCCTCCCTCCAAGCCCAAAAAGTCACTCAAGAGGCCGGACCTCAGCTGGTTTCAAAGGGACAAGAGAGTCGGTCTCATACTTTTATATTTAGAAATGTTCTGCAAACCACTTCCGAGCAGCCAAGAGTGGGGAATGTGAGGAAATTGCTTTGCTATGTCGTGATGTGGAAAGCAGGAGCATGCAGGGCCGGAGGCAATGGCTGCGTCTGCCACACACCCGGGACACGCGGCAATGTCTCACACATGTGCGGGAGGCCAGGGTGCCCATGGCGGCAGGGCCCCAGAGTGAGAGTCGCAGCCATTCCACCACCGCCCCTTCCCCAGCCTTCCTTTACAGAGGAGCATAGCGGCTCCACCTGTCAAAGCAACAGCTGCCTCTGGAAACCAACCCTTCTCTCCAGGGGATCCTAGAAAGCACTGCACCATAGTCTCTAAGGCCGGCTGTAGGCCCAACCTGGGACACAGAGAATCCAGAGGAAGGGAGAAGGCAGGAGGGAGCTTAGCAGAACCACTGGCTTAAGGAGACAAAGGTATACGATAGGACCTCAGAATCATGGGTGGGGGGCAAAACTGTGCAGGGCCTGCTGCCCCCTTCTTTTTTTGTGTGTGGTACTGGGGATTGAACCCAGGGGCATCCCGTTTCCAAACTACATCCCCAGCCCTATTTTTTATTCTTTATTTTGAAACAGGGTCTCACTAAGTTGCAGAGACCTCACTAAGTAGCTGAGGCTAGCTGCGAACCTGCGATCCTCCGGTCTCAGCCTCCCAAGTACTGGGATTACAAGCGTGTGCCACCACACCCAGCTCCGCTGCCCCCTTCTAATGACAGGTCTGTTCCTGTCAGCCACCTCTCTACCAGGGTGGCCAGGAAAATGCTGACTCTAATATGCACAGGCAAGGAAGGGGAAGAGAACTCTAGTGGCTATCGACTGCAGCCAGGGCTATTGCTCGAGTGCCACTCGGAGGCCCAGTGTTGTCAGGTGAGCCCCAGGGAGGAAGGGCAGCCTGGGTCAGGTGGACAGAGGAAGACACAGAGGGCAGGTCAACTGCTCAAACAGGATCACACCATCAGATTTTCCCAGATACTTTCAGGACTCCTTACTAAACCCCATGTTACTGCTTACAATATAAACTTTCTAGTAAGGCAAAAAACATTTTTATTCTTTCATTTAATCTCTTAACTACACTACTTTGTTTGTTCCATCATCATCATTATTATTATAATTGGTGGTGGTACTGGGGCTTGAACCTTGAACCTGGGCATTCTACCTGTGAGCGCTCCCTTTTTATTTTTGAAACAGGGTGTCACTAAGCTAATGCAGCGCTGGCCGTGAAGCTGCGATCCTCCTGTCAGCCTCCCAAGCACTGGGATTACAGGTGTGCACCACTGCCCCCAGCTTCTTCCTTTATTTTTAAGGAAAATAACAACAACAGCAAAGGTTCCTGGGTTTGATCTTCAGCACTGTCCAAAAAAAAAAAGCCACACTTTCAAAAAGTTGACCATTTGGAAAATGCAATCTGGCTAAAGATAGCAAAATAGGTAATCCAATCTCCAAATCAATAAAAACAGATGAAAAAACATACACTGATGAATAAAGAACAGAAACAGCTCCTTATAAGTTATTTTTAAAAGCACCAAAAACTTGCAACTCATCACCAGCTGCTTACAGCCTGGGGACAATCTGCCCTGGGGGCAAACTTAATAAAACATAAAGCACACACAAAGCTGAAGAAGAAAGGGCTCCTCAGAGCAGCTGATGCAATAACTGGGTTGAATAGCCAAAAAAATGACAAAGACCCAAAGTTTTCTTCACGCCTGCTCTGTGGATCTTTAAGACAGGGCCGGGAAGGCACCATCTCGAGATCTGGCTTCACTTAACTCCGGAGCTGGCTGTCCGTCCATTCCAGGAGGGGCCCTACAGACCTGCACAGTCAGGACAGAGACACTGGTGGGGAGACCCAGGAGATGAGATGAGGGAAGTTGGGAGAGACGGGCAGAGAGACAAGGAGATGGGGGAGAGAGACTGACAGACTGAGAAAGATGGAGAGAGAGACCCCACCAGGAGAAGATGAGAGGCCAGAAGAGAAAGACATGGCAGAAAGACATGGACAGAAGCAAACGGAGACGAAGATGGAGTAACAGAGCCACAGAGAGACAGAGAAGGGGACAAGAGGGACATGAACACATGTGCACACCCACAGGGCTCCCAGCTGCCCTCCCCATTTCCCAGCAGCGGAGAGGGCTCCAGACCCAGCCAGTCCTGGCTGCCCAGGGTAACGGCTTGTCTGCAGGTGGGAGACCAGAGGGAGTTAGAGGGAGGGGAAGGGGCTCTATCTATGGCAGAGTCAGACCACTTATAATGGAGAGCCCTCAAATTGGAGGCTCCTGGTAAATAATTCACCAGGAAGAGTACAGTACCTTCCCTGAGCTCATCCATTATTCACCAAGATAAATGTACCATATTGTTATACTTCCTGACATCTAAAAATGGTCTGAGCCATTAGGCCAGGACCAAGAGGACAGCGGGGCAATTTCCACCCAACTTTTCCAGCACCCCTGACCCAGCAGTTCTGCTGCTTTCCCATCTCAGTTGTTGCTTCTTGAGCCATGGCAAAGCACTGGCTTCCAGAAAGGGCCAGGCCTGGGTTGACTATGACATCCCAAGGGCAGCCCCAACCGCCCCCAGGAGCCTAGGGCCAGAAGTACACAACTGTGCCCTGAGAAGTCCTGAGTAAAGCTTACCCTGTGTTCATCAGACCCTGGAGGTTTCACCCTTCACAGGAAAAAGGAAACTAACTGCCTTCTCTGTATCTGAGGGCAACACTGTTCCTAAATGGTCCTGCTTCAATGCCAAATGAATGCCAGCTACCAGAGAGGCCTACATCCTAGACTTGGCTCTGCAGAAGTCATCCTGCTCTTCAGCCTCCGTTTCTCACATGTAAACCAGGCTGGTACCACCTGCTCTCTATCCCCCTGAGCCACTTCAGGAAGTTTAAAGACTACCCAACTTCCAGGCCCTGGCACACACTGTACGGGCACAGTGGAGATGGGTCAAGAGCGCAGAGACTGCAGTCGGATGGCCTGCGCTCAAGTCCCACTCTCCACCAAAAGGATGAGCTTGGACAAGTCGGCTGTACTTTCTGTACCTGTTTTCCTATCTACAAAATGGTGCTAATAATTATAGCATCAGCTTCATGGGCTGGTTATAGAAAATAAACTTACACACCAACACAGGTAGCCTGTTCGGCAGAGTGACTGGCATAGAGGAAGGACTATGTGATTTTGGGCTCTTAACCATTATTTGTCATTATTATGTGCAGATTTTTTTTTTAAAGTTTAAGAAGTTTTTTTGGTTTTTCTTTTTTTTTTTTTGCGGTATTGGGGATTGAACCCAGGGGCATTTTACCTCTGAACTACACCCCCAGCCCTATTTTTTAATTCTTTATTTTGAAATAGGGTCTCACTAAGTTGTGGAGGCCTCACTAAGTAGCTGAGGCTGGCTGTGAACCCGGATCCTCCGGTCTCTGCCTCCCAAGTACTGGGATTACAAAAGTGCACCACCACGCCCAGCTTTTAAAAAGCTTTCTAGAACAAATTTTGGGGAAAAAAAAAACACAAGGAAGAAGTTATCTAACAATGTGCCATCAACTGAAACGATAAATGGGAACCACCCTCTCTGTGCCTCCTAGGGCTCCCCACTGCAGGTGCTCGGGAACATCGGCTGACTGGTACTGCTTTAACGGAGCCAGCTAATGTGGCCACGTTATCCCTACAAGATGTGCGACCAGCAGAGGGTCGAAGCCCAGAGTGGCTCCTGGTAGACAATTACATTAATTATCATTATTAATCCAGCAAACATTTATTTAGAGCTTACCATGGGCCAAGTACTCCGTGAAAACACTGGGGATGGAAAGAGAAAAACACCCAATTACTGCCCTTAAGTATCTCAGTTTAGTGGGGGAGTCAGACAAGTAAACATGTAATTACAGTAATAGCGAACACTTATTGACCCTTACTGCGTACCAGGCGCTGTTCCAAGCACCTAGGCCCTATTACCTTGGTAATGTTCACACCCACCCAATGAGGTAGGTACTGTGATCCTCATGCAGATGAAGAAACTGGGGCACAGAGAGGAAAAGCCACTTACTTGTTCAAGGTCACACCGCTAGTAAGTGACACAAGTCTCAGGTCACCTGGCCACAGAGGATGGCCTATGGTGACCACCAGGCTTCACTGCACTGTCACATCGTGATGGGCATGTGCAGAGGGAGCCCAAGGGAAGTGTTGATGTCACACTGCGGGGGGCAGGGAAGAATCCTGGAAGGAGTCTTCAGTACCAGGTTTGTGAAGGAATGGGGCTTAGAAAATAGAACAAATCAGACACCAGAGACAAGGCACGGTCAGAGAGCTCCAAGTAATTCAAGCCGCTCAGTTTATAAGCTGATGACGACAGGGAACTACAGCCAGAGGCCGCGAGGGCACTGTTTAGGGCAGGGAGACAGAGGGGGAGAAATGCGTATTTACCCTGCTCAGGTGGTCTCCAGACAGAAAACCCACTCGCACGGGGAATCCTTGTTTCCAAGGAGGTGGCTGCTTGGGTAGTAAATGGGCTGAAGTCGCGCTGCCACAGGAGAAAAGCAGCCGCAGTCACAGAGGTCACAATTATGGGACAATGCCATACCTGTTTTATTAGTTTCCTAAGAATGTCCTAACGAATTACTGCAACTGGGGGCTTAGTGTGTGTGTGTGTGTGTGTGTGTGTGTGTGTGTGTGTGTGTGTGTGGTGTGTGTGTGTGTGTGTGTGTGTGGTGTGTGTGTGTGTGTGTGTGTACTGGGGTGGTCTACCTCTGAGCTACACCCCAAGCCCTGTTTTATTTTTTATTTTGAAACAGGGTCTCACTAAATTACATTGGACTGGCTTCGAACCCGAGATCCTCACGTTTTAGCCTCCCACACACGGGGATTATAGGCGTGCACCACTGCACCCAGCGAGGGGGGCTTAAACCAACAGAAAGCCATCCTCTCCCAGTTCCAGGAGGCAGAAGCTTGAAATCAAGGCCTTGGCAGGGTGACTCTTCCAGAGGCACTGAAGGAGACAATTTTCTGTGCCTCCCTCTAGCTTTTGGTGGCTGTCACCATCCGTGGCTCACTGCATTATCTGCCTCCAATGTCACAAAGACATCTTCCCTTGGGGGTGTGTCTGTCTCCACATCTCTTCTCCTCTTCTTACTGGATACCACCAGTCATATAGGATTAGATACCACCTCGATGACTTCTTTTTAACTTGATTATATTTGCAAAGACTCTAATTCTAAATAAACCACGTTCACAGGTACCAGGTCCCAGGACTTCAAAATAGCATTTTGCGGGGGAGGGACACAATTCAACCTATCACACCTCATAATCTGCTATTTGTTTTCAGTTTGTTTTGTTTTTGCTATACAATAAACCACAGATATCCTTCTATATTTGTTTACATGGTTCTAGCTCATTCATCTCAATTACTATGTATTAATCCACTGTAGCAATTAACCAGAATTGATTTAGCCAGTACCCTAGTAAAGAGTATTCAAGTAGCTTTTTATTTTGTATTTTTTGCAGTGGTAGGAATGGAATTCAGGGCCTCACGCATGCTAGGCAAGCACTGAAACACTGAGCTACACCCCAGTCTGTTTTCAATGTTTTGCCATTACAATTGTGTGTGTGTGTGTGTGTGTGTGTGTCTCTCTCTCTCTCTCTCCCTCTCTCTCTTGCTGGGTCTTGAACCCAGGGGCACTCTACCTCCAAGCTACACCCCATGCCCTTTTTATTTTTTTGTTTTGAAATAGGTCTCACTAAATTGCTGAGGCTGGTCTCAAACCTGCAATCCTCCCATCTCATCCTCCCAAGAACTGGGATTACAGGCGTGAGTAACCACACCTGTGCCATTACAATTTTTTGCCATTACAAAAAATGCTCCCACTCAATCTCTCTGTACAGGCACCTATGCAATTTCTTTCTTTTTTTTTTTTTTTTTTTGGGGGTACC
>PVJS01031567.1:0-23315 GCA_004027185.1 Glis glis | reverse complement strand
GCCCTCCACAACTTCATGAGACCTGGTTTCAAAATAAAGTATAAAAAAATAGGGCCGGGTGTGTAGCTCAGAGGTAGAATGCCCCTGGGTTCCATCCCCAGTACTGCAAAAAAAAAAAAATTGGTTAAGAATATTAATTACTTTGTAAGTTATAGTCTGTGGGAAATAAGTATTGTCAAGGTTTCATTTTACAATTCATTTCTGGGAGCACTCACTTCTCGTACATTTGTTATATCCATTTCAACATCATTTACACAGTGTTTGAACATCTAAGCTAAAACCGGATGGGATTTCCATAACATTCACTTTGTTTCAACAAAATATTTCAGCTAAGGCATTGATTGGATCCACCAGTTTTGCTCAGTTGAAAAAAATGTATCAGTTACTTTATAAATATGGCCATGTTGATTTTGTATACTTTAATTGGTACATTATAATTATCCATCATAGTGAGGCTCAAAGTCATACAGACAACCATGCACACAGGTCTTGGTGTGTTTTCATGCCCCGCCCCTCCCTATACATAATAGTGATGTTTGGTAGTGATGCCTTCATACTTGGGCATAGCATCATTTGAACTGTTTCTTTCATTGGTTCTTCCTTTTCCCACCCCCCACTTCCCTTCCCCAATCCCCATCCACTATTCTCCTGGTCTCTCTCCTCAATTATCTAAAGTCCCTTTTGTTTCCTATTTTCTCTCTAGATTTCACATATGAGAGAAAACATTTGACCCTTGACTTTTGGAGATTGGCTAATCTCACTTAGCATAATATTCTCCAGTTCCATCCATTTTCCTGCAAATGACATAATTTCCTTATTCTTTATGGCTGAGTAGAATTCCATTGTTTACATACACCACAATTTTTGTTATCTGTTCTTCTGTTGATAGGGACCTAGGTTGGTTCCATAATTTGACTATTGTGAATTGTGCTGCTATAAACACAGATATGCATGTATCATTATAATAGTATTCTGACTTTAATTCTTTTGGAAAGATACTGAAGAGTGGCATAGTTGAGTCATATGGTGGTTCCATTCCTAGTCTTTTGAGGAACCTCCATACTGATCTACATAGTGATTGTACTAATTTACAAATCCAACAACGAAGTATAAGAATTCCTATTTCCTACATCCTTGCCAGCACTTATTGTTTATATTCTTGATAATTGTCATTCTAACTGGAATTAGATGGAATCTCAGTATAGTTTTGGTTTGCAGTTCCCTGATTGCTAATGCTGTTGGACTTTTTTTCATATATTTATTGGTCATTTGTGTTTCTTCATTTGAGAAGTGTCTATTCAGTTCAGTTGCCCATTTTTTGATAGGGTTGTTCATTTGTTTAGTGTAATTAAGTCATCTAAAGTGAACCTGTTATGAAATTTAAATATTTCTAATCTTAAAACAGTATTAAATGATTTTAATTAGCATTTTATATTCATGCCTTAAGCGTAACTATAATCTTCCTGTATAGTATTTGCTGGTTTTGTAGTTAAGTAATTTCTTAATATAAATAGGTTTTTAGGCAATATGAAATGAAGAGTTAAGCAGTGATCTAATAATTGTATCAATTCTGATAGAACAGATAATTGCAATTCTAAATTGACTCAGAAAACTGAACATCTTGCAAGTACCAGCAAAATTTGTGGATTGGTAGTTCAAATGTCTTAACTCTTTTATCCTATAGTAATAGAATTTTTGAGGCCCCAAACTTTTATTTTTATTGAGAGGTATCAACATGGTATCTCCTGTTACAAAAATATTTTAAGGTTAAAATAAATTATTTGGTTAAGATATATATGCATATTTTATTGGTTAACGAGTGGGGTAAAATCCAATTATTTCAATGTACTTAGTTTGTGTACTTACTGTGCTGTTACCAGGCCTGAGCACAGACAGGGAGAGGGAGGTTTAAATGCAGTCAGAGGAAAAAGTAACAGCAAGTAAAATGAAAGTAGACCTTTTAAAAAGAATAGTTGAGCCAGGCGTAGTGGCGCATGCTTGTAACCCTAGTACTTGGGAGGCTGAGACAGGAGGATCCAGGTTTGCAGCCAGACTCAGCTACTTAGTGAGGCCCTCCACAACTTAGTGAGACCTGTTTCAAAATAAAGAATAAAGAATAGGGCTGGGGGTGTAGCTCGGAGGTAGAATGCCCCTGGGCTCAATCCCCAGTACTGCAAAATAAATAAATAAATAAAGAAAGAATAAAAAGAATAGTTCAAAGACAAGACTGCAGTATGATATCTTCAAAGTCTTGAGAGAAAAATAAACAAAAATTGAACTTGAGACCAAATGATTTTTATTAAAGCAACTTCTAAAGGATTTAATAAAAGAAAGAAATGCCTCAGATATAAGAAGTAATGATCAAAGAAATTGATGAATGCATAGGTAAACATTTTTAAGAACCATCTAATGAAATATCAATGTCTAAATCAGTGTGTTTTAAAAGGGAACAAATGATACAATTAAAAACGAAGCCTGGATGTCAGGAAGGAACTAGTCAGAGTTAAAGTTGTCTAAGATCCTCTATTTTAAGAGGACCTAAAAGACTAACTTTAGACTCTCTTAAGTGGACATGATAAAGTTCTAAAAGTGTTCTTAGTATTTTAGATAATACATAATATTAATAGCAGAATGGGAGAAAAATAGAATAAGAAAACAAACAAAAGTAATAAATTCAGAAAGCAGGAATTAAAGACTAAAGAATCATAAGCACTCAGAAGAAAAAAACAATTTAAGATAGTAGAAATGGGTATCTCAAATACATATTTATTTATAAAAATAAGTTTTATAAGTAACATATATATGTATGTATATATTTATCATGCCAGTGGTCTAAATACATTAGCTAAAAGATCTTGTCAGATTAGATTAAAAGGGAACTACTGTTTTTTATGGGACACACCTAAAATAAGAGGACTCAGAAAGGCTGAATTTTCTTTAGGATGAAAAGAGACATAACATGCAAATAATAATTCAAAGAAAAGCTTAGTAGTTATAATGATATCGGGTAATATAGTCTTTAAAACAAAATCCTTTTTTAGGGATAAAGATGGTCTGTGAATTACAAAAAAATTTCAATTTGCAAGGAAAACATAGCAATTCCAAACTTGAATACACCAAACTGAATACCCTCAAAATATATAAAGCAAAAATTGATGGAAGTACAGAAATTGACTCATCCAGTATCATAGAAGGAAATTTTAAAAGGCCGGGCGTGGTGGCGCACGCTTGTAATCCCAGTACTTTGGGAGGCAGAGACCGGAGGATCAGGGTTCGCGGCCAGCCTCAGTTCTCTCTCTGTCTCTGTCTGTCTCTGTCTCTGTTTCTCCTCTTAGTGAGGCCCTCCGCAACTTCGTGAGACCGGTTTCAAAATAAAGTATAAAAAATAGGGCCGGGGGTGTGGCATGGAGGTAGAATGCCTCTAGGTTCAATCCCCGGTACCACAAAAAAAAAAGAAGGAAATTTTATATACTAATGTCAAAACTAATAATTTAAACACATAAAAATAGAGAAGTTTCCAAAAACATAATTTAAAAACTGATTGACATTAATAGAGCCTCAACAAAGAAACAAAGAATGCACATTCTTCTAAAACATAAATGAAATGTTTAAAACATTTTATCACTTTCTGAGGGAAAAATCTGAAAATGCTTAAAACTGAGGGATAATAAACATTCCTATAAATAAAAATTCATGAGATATAGTACAAAGGTTGCTATAGTTGATTTTATACTTTAAATGCTTAAATTAGAAATTGACTAAGTCTAGAAACTAAGAGCTAAACTCAACAAACTGAAAGGATGAGATGATGTAAGAGCAGAGAGTGAAGAAACAATTTAAAGTTTCAAACCAGGCGCGGTGGCACACGCTTGTAATCTCAGTACTTGGGAGGCTGAGACAGGAGGATTGCAGGTTCGCCGCCAGCCTCAGCTACTTCCTGAGGCCCTCCACAACTTAGTGAGACCCTGTTTCAAAATAAAGAATAAAAAATGGGGCTGGGAATGTAGCTCGGAGGTAAAATGTCCCTGGGTTCAATCTCCAGTTTCAATAGAGGATCAACCTAGTCAAAGCTAGTTCCTTGAAAATAGAAAAACCTTCAACATCATTGGTTAAAAGAAAAGCACCACAAATCATCAGTACAGGGAATAAAAATGGAAACAGTTATAGGCTGTAGACATCTTAAATGGCAATAATAATGAATAAACAGAGTTGATGACTTGGGAACCAGAAAAAAATTGAACAAATTCTGAGTACAGTATATGTGTCAGGAAACCATCATTGGTTTGTGGGGGATATTTTCACTGGGTATAGAATTCTAAGTTGATAGCTTTGTTTTTTCTTTCTTATTTTAAAAGCGTTGCTCCCCCGCCACCCCCGCCATCTTCTGTTTGCATTCCTTCCTTTCATCCCTATCTTTGTTCTTTAGATGCAGTCGTGTCCTTTTTCCCTGGGCGTGTGCTATGGTATAGCTCAATGTGGTTTCCTTCAAAGTGTTTTGTTTTGTTGTCCTGAGGCTTCTTATTCTTGGAATCTGTAGATATATAGCATTTGTCAAATTTGGAAAATTTTAATCCATTACCTCCTCAAATATTTTTGTTACTCCCCCACCCCCACTTCTCCCCACTATGCATATTTGATCACAGTTTACTGGTGCTATTTCCATTTTTTTCAGTCATTTTATTTTTATAGTTCCTATTTCTCTATTTTCAAGCTAACTCATCCTTTCTTCTTCTGTAGTCTAATCTGCTGTTAATCCTGTCCAGTATGTTTTTTATTTAGAACATTATTTGAGTTTTTTTGTCTTCCATGCCTCTACTTAATGTGTTCAGTGATCCGCTATACTCTAGAATATGTAAAAAAAAAATACTTAATAACTTGCCATGTCCTTGCCTATTCACTTTCTATCTGTCTCAATTCCTAATCTGTTTCTGTTGATTTACTTTTCTATGTATTAAGGGCTTTATTTTCTCACTTCTGTGCATGACTTGTAATTTTTATTGGGTTCCTGACAGTGTAAATTTTGGGAGTAGATTTTTTTTTTTTTTTTTGGTACTGGGGATTGGACCCAGGGGCATTCTACCTCCAAGCTATTAGCCCAGACCTATTTTTATTCTTTATTTTGAAACAGGGTCTCATTAGGTTGCGGAGGGCCTCACTAAGTAGCTGAGGCTGGCCGCGAACCCACGATCCTCTTGTCTCAGCCTCCCAAGTACTGAGATTACAAGCGTGCGCCACCACGCCCAACTTGGGAGTAGATATTTTTATATCCCTATACTGTTCTATAGACTTGTTCTGGATGCACTTAACTTACTTGTAAACAACTGACCCTTCTGAGACTTCTTTCAGACTTTGTAAAGTGGGGCCAGCACAACCCTTGCCTAGGGCCCATCCTACCCCAGTACTAATGCAATTTCCTATGGAGAACTATACCCTTGGGTTATGAGGTTTTTCTCTTTGACTGGTGGGAACATAGACAATTCTTTTCCTTGTGTGAGGAGACTGCTCCCTCAACTCTTTTCAGGTATCTCCTTCCCCTGACCCAGGTAGCTTCTCTACACATATGAACATCCTTGTGTGGAGGCAGGTAAAGAATCCCAGGAGAACGCCTACAGATGGTGGAAGCTCTCCCTCTATGCAGCTCTCTCCTGCCTGGTATTTTGTCCTGAGGACCCCAGATGAACAACTCTATCTCCTTAAGTAATTGACCTTGACAAGTTCCTGAGTTTGCTTTCCCTGCACTGACACCCAAAAAATCTTCCTAGGCAATGTTTGGAACAATTGTGCTCACAGGCTTTGTGTCCATCTCTCAGACTAACGCTCCTGTGCTATCTGATGTCCGATGTCTCACAATAGCTATTGCATATATTTTTCCAGTTTCTTAGTTGTTTCAGACAGAAGTGAATCAGATGCCTGTTACTCCATCATGGCTGGAAGCAGAAGGTGTTAAACCCTGTGATTTTCAAATGCGAAATAAATTATTATCATCGCATTTTACAGATAAAGAAAAGGTTATGCAAATTGCCCACGATCCCATAGCCAGAAAATCTTCAGATTTTGATTCTAGCTCCATCACTACCGATATACTACTGTTAATATCTTATCAAGTTTAGTTCTCAGGTTTAAAGCCCATAACATACTAAAAAATGAATTGCAAATACTGAGGTGAAGTCACCAGGTGTAAATACAAATACAAGAAAAATAAAAACGGACCATCTGTTAAAAAGAGCCAGGCTGTCGGATCTTCAGAAACAGACCTTACACTGAGAAGCTTGTCACTAGTGCATTAAGGAACAAAGGCCCAAATAATAAACTAGTCATTAAAAAAAGCCTGAACCTATGTTAAGTACTTTTTCTTAAAGCTTTGATTATCCAGTATTTCTATTCTTAAAAAAATACAGTTTTGCATTTGAATGATTCTCTGACACTGAAAGACTCTTGTCTTTCAATTTTGAATTTCATGGAAATTCAAAATTGAATTTCATGGAAATTTCACATGTCATAAAATAGTCTTCTTTTTTTAATCTCTTCTGCAACCATTTTAAAAGGCAGATAACTACTAGGCACACTCTCCACTTGTTACCTGGTGGAGGTAAACATGTTCTATGGAGACTTCTTATTCCTGAGCAATGTGGGACAAATCAATTAGGAATTGATTGAATTAGGAAATATTGCTAAATGATATTATAATAATAGTATACCTCCAATATGGTAAAAGCAACACATTTAAAAATCCTATTTAATCACTTCATTTTTTTTTACTTCTTTTTTCAAAATACTTCCTCAGTGACAAAAGTAGACTTTGACCCCTGGCATTTCACAGTTATTTTCTAACAGTGTTTATTGCAAGAGTTTCATGGATCACATGTGCAACATCCTTTCTGATGGCTTTTCACTCTCTCCCACCCGCCCAAATATCCCAGTATCATATGATACCAGGAACGAACATCCCCATGCCACGTGTCAGGGGAAGAATCTCACTTTGGTTTAGAATGTGAGTAAAATATCTAGTGTGGGAGACAGTGGGGGGAAACTAATGTCCCAGGAAGGTGGAGGACATCTGTAAATACTCTCTAGAGTGGGGGAGTCTCCTAAGGACAGCTTCCCAGGCCTCGCTGCCATTCAGCATCATCGACATCCCTCCTGCAAGGAAAAGAGTAATAATGTGAACATCATCTCTGAAGGTATGAATTGTGCATTTTGATTCTTTTCCTATAAATACTCACCTTGTGAAACGCCTCCACAATCTCCACTGTCAATAAGTTTTACAGACGCTATATATGAGTCTTTAATTCACCTCTGCCTGCTTGAGGCTTATTTTTTTTTTTTTGAAAAAGAGAAGCCCGAGACGTCGTTTGAAAATTCATGTGTAATTTACTCCTCAAGGCTGTGGTGTGCTCTTGGAACCGTCATAAAAACTTCCTTGAGTCTGTCCGTGGCCCCTGCTTTTCCTGACAAATGGCTTTTCGTAATCATTATCTGATGAACATGCTGGTTAATCAAGTCAACAGTTGTCTTTCTATTCAGTTGGCAACAACGTGTGGCATCCCCCTCCTGCCTTCTTAGTACACTTATTTATTGTCCCAGCCTGCTTCATAATTATTTTTCACGATTTCCTCCTACCCCCTCCCACCCTTGCCCTTGAGTTTGGAAAATAATAAATACACTTCAGATCTCCAAGTAATGGAAATCTACCAGGAGTTAAGGTGTGTCAAATCACCTTCCTCTATTAACGATAGCTCATTTGATACGTCTCCAGAGCAGGAGTCGGCACACTTTCTGTGAAGGGCCAGGCAGTAAATATCTCTGGTTTTTCAAGCCATGGGTTCTCCATCACTCCTACTCAATCCTGCATTGTGTTGTGAAAGCAGACACGGACAATCTGTGCAAATGAATGATGTGGCTGTGTTCCAATAAAATGTTTTTTTGCAGACACTGAAATTTGAATTTCATGTAAATGTTGCATGTCATAAAATAGTCCTCTTTTTTTATAATCTCTTCTGCAACTGGTTTAAAAGGCAGATAACCAAATTTGCCTGCAGGCCACATGAAAACAGGCAGCTGGCAACACTTGGCCATGGGAGTAGTCTGTCAGCCCCTTATGTTGGGGATTGGCAGGCCATGTAATACCGGCTTCTCACCCTCGGCACTGTGACACTCTGGGCTAGGTCATTCTTCGCTGCCGGCCACAGTTGTGTGTTTTAGAGTGATCAGGGTCATCGTTGGCCTCTGCCCAGTAGATGCTGTTGGCTCTCCCTCTTCCCCGGGTATGATAATCAAAATGTCTTTAGACATTGACAAGCAAGGCTGAGGAACGAGATTGCCCTGAGAGGGAATGACTGGTCTTATCCATTCACAGCTTAGCGACGAGCTTGACCACATGACCTCATGAGAGGTGAGCTCTGGGTTGTATAGACCCGGACAGCTTCACGCATCACCTGAGGGATGGCCATAGGGTCCTCGTGCTTCTAATGTAGAAAAGACTGTGCTAATTCCGAGCTAATAACCACTGAGGAGATCCTCAGCTTAAGGCAACTCATTGTGTAACTTGGCTGGTGGTGCCAGAGCCTTTATGCAAAACATTGATCTTGGGTTTAGGACAGCACAACCCCTCTGTTTCTTTCTATATTCCTTTCCTATCTTTCCTCTTTCTGCCCCTTCACACTCAAACCATACAGTAAGCACTTTACTTCGGACTACAAGAATATAACTATGTTTGTTTTGTTTTTTGGTGATTCTAGAGATTAAACCCAGGGGCATTCTACCTCCAAGCTATACCTCCAACCCTTTTTTATTTTGAAACAGGGTCTTGCTAAGTTGCTGAGTGTTTCTCTAAATTGCTGAGGCTGGCTTTGAACCTGCAATCTTCCTGTCTGAGCCTCCCAAGTACTGGGATTGCAGGCATGTAACACCACATCCAGCAATAGATCTAATACTTAATTAAAAGATTTCATTTACTTGACCAGAACATGTGAATAGTGAGGCTAGAGCCTCAGGATACACATTAAATTAAAAACCTAAATTAATTTATAGAAATTCTCTTCCCACATGAATCGCCCTTCTCTGCAAGTTTCCTTCCAAATGGGCAAATTGTAACAAGTCTGCTTGTGACTTTTTAGATAGTTACTAAGGTCAACGACACATAGTAGATGTAGTTCTACGATGATGTCACAAAAGCAGACATTCTTACTTTTCTCTACCCTTTTTTTATCTGACTTTAAATTATTGATAAAAACAAACTTCCACCCCTCTCTCTAGAATATAATTTTACTACAGCCTGAAAATATGAAATGGAAAATTCCAGAAATAAACACTTGATAAGTTTTGAATCACATGCCGTCCTGAGGAGCATAATGAAACCTGACAGCATCCTGCTCCACCCCACCTTGTCCAAAGTAGTCACACTGTGTGCCCATTAGTCACTTTACTCCAGACTACAAAAATATATATATTATATATATAAGAATATATATTATATATATAATATATCTATATATAATATAATCTATATATAATATAAGAATATACTGAGCAGCCATCGGTGATCAGTTGGCTGTCACAGTATCTCAGTACTTGTATCCAAGTGACCCTTACTTCACTTAACAATGACCTAAATCCCAGGAGTGGCTAATGATACAAAGAAGGCTCCTTAGCATAAAACATGAAGGAGATAAAATCTGGTTCTATGTGGCAACACTGTAGAGCACTTAGAAAAAAAAAACAGTATACATAGGGTTTGGTACTATCCCTGGTTTCAGGCATCCATTGGGGTTCTCTGGACATCTCTCTCATGACTAATGGGGACTACTATATTTATCTGTAAAATGTGGGTCATAAGAATAAATATAAATGATAAATTACATAGTGTGATATGATGAAAATTTAGCTTATTATTGAAAATCTAGAATTAAATGAAGGGCTTAAAAGCAATTTCTTAAGAAAGTCAGCAACTCAGATTCAAGAGTGACAAAGACTCTCCGCGTAGACTAGTAGTTCTCAGCTAGAGGGTACTTTTCCCTCCAGGGGACATTTGGCAATGACTGGAGACATTTTGCTTGTCACAGCTGGAGTAAGGTCTGCAGTTGCTATCTGGTGAGTAGAGGCTGGGGATGCTACTAAACACCCACAATGCACAGAACAAACTACCACAACCAAGAATGTTCTGTTTGAAAATGTGAACAACACCATAGCCAAGAAACCCTGGTGGAGACCTGGGACAGTTTTGAGTTCTAAGTCAACTGTGGTCACCAATCCCATATCCCCTCTCACTTCCACAATTGCCTTTGCCGCCTACCAAATATCAATCAAAATAGGAAATGCTAGCAGTGTATTTGAAACAGCATTTTTTTTTTGGCATAAGTCTACCTGTATGGATGGTTTTTCCAACATGGAGTAGAATAGATCTAAGCTATCTGAGCCGCAATTTTCTTCCAGTGTGAGATTTTTCTGTCAGCTCAAGAAGTATGATAATACATACTAACAGAACAAAAGGTCTAATCTATATTCAAAGATGTGATTCAATGCATGTGCCTCTCTGTGGTTCTAAAAAGGACATCCTAATTTTTATGGATTTTCATTTCTGTGCTTTTTTTTTTCTCTTCCCTCCAAAATGTCTGCTTTGCTCTTGAGAACTGTGTCTCATAGACCATAAATGTCAACTCTTCCCATTTTGAGAAACGCTGGGAAACTGAAATAAATTCAAGACACCCCATCAGAGTTTCTCCCAAGCCAGAATTTTCATGCTGTTGGTTTAAAATCTTTCTTTTCTCCATTTATAAAACTACATGCCCAAGACTAAATGGAGGTAGCACAATTACACCTTTTGACTGAATTATCTCATCAATAAAAGTATCACCTGGCTAATTGCATCTCATTAGAATTTGCCTAAAATAGAAAATAAACAAGTGCCTTATCCAAGTCTTTTAATTTATGTTACACACACGTAAGCTCCCAGTGAGTTGACATACACTGTAATTTATTTAAAAATAAAATTCAACAAGCCGCAGATGATTTACTCTGATCTTTTCCTTGTAAGTTTTATTGCCAGAATAAATTTCTTCACATGCAAAACCTGAGATAATACCACAGTGTTAGTATAGTTTGATTTAATTATCGTGTGCTATAATAGGATATGGTTTCGAGCATATAAAAGATTGAGCAAGTTGCCTAAAAATATCATTGAGTTTTTATATCCATCATCTTCCTGCCCTCCATTCCATCCAATCTAAAATAATATAGGCCAGGCGCGGTGGCTCACGCTTGTAATCCCAGTACTTTGGGAGGCGGAGACCAGAGGATCCGGGTTCTAGGCCACCCTCAGCACGCCCTCTCTCTCTCTCTCTCTCTACCTGTCTCTCTCTCTCTCTCTCTCTCTCTCTCTACCTGTCTCTCTCTCTCTACCTAGTGAGGCCCTCCGCAACTTCGTGAGACCCGGTTTCAAAATAAAGTATAAAAAAATAGGGCCAGGGGTGTAGCGCGGAGGTAGAACGCCCCTGGGTTCAATCCCCGGTACCGCAAAAAAAATAATAATAATATAGGAAATGTTTTAAAGATTTACTATTATCATGCTTGGCTTATCATTCCAAGAGGAAAATGCATACTATTTCTTTAAAAAGTGGTAAATGCATTGACATCTAGATTTCAAAATATATTTGCTTTCTCTCCCATTTAAATTTTTAAGAAAAAATAATTTTATTCGGCAAATACCAGTGTTTGTAGAAAGGAACACTGTGGAGTAGACCAGAATTTTCCAGTGACAGAGTGATACTGACTACACTTTGAATATTTCTCACTGTTTACTTGTTATCTTGTTCCAATTTCTGGTTTCCTTCCTTCTAATCACATGGTTGGATTGCATTTCCCTCTTGCTTGAATTGGAGTTCATGGCCAGGTGACTGGCTTTGGTCTATGAAGCAAAAGGAACACGTGTCTCTTTTGTGCGAAAGGCTTTAGGAGCCAGTGTGTAATTCACCAGGTTTCTTTTTTTTTTTTTTTGCGGTACTGGGGATTGAACCCGGGGCATTCTACCTCCGAGCTACACCCCTGGCCCTATTGTTTATACTTTATTTTGAAACCAGGTTTCACGAGGTTGCAGAGGGCCTCACTAAATAGCTGAGGCTGGCCACGAACCCGGATCCCCCAGTCTCCGCCTCCCAAGTACTGGGATTACAAACGTGCACAACCACACCCAGCCTTCCACCAGGCTTCTTCTGACTGTGTCAGCCATCACTGCAAGCAATGACAGATGACTGAGGTTCTACCAGCCTCATCCTGGATCCCAGAGTGAGCGTGATAAAGAGCAGAGCCGTCCTGCGATGGATAGACAGAAGACATAAAAAAAAGTCACCAGGCGTGGTGGCGCACGCTTGTAATCCCAGTACTTTGGAAGGCAGAGAACGGAGGATCTGGGTTCGTGGCCAGCCTCAGCTCGCTCGCTCTCTCTCTCTCTCTCTCCCTCCCTCTCTCTCTCTCTCTCTCTCTCTCTCTCTTTCTCTCTCTCTCTACTTAGTGAGGCCCCTCCGCAACTTCGTGAGACCCAGTTTCAAAATAAAGTATCAAAAATCAGGCCGGGGGTGTAGTGCAGAGGTAGAACGCCCCTGGGTTCAATCCCCAGTACCACAAAAAAAATAAGTCACATTTGCTGTGTGAAGCCACCGAGATGTCAGGGTTGTTTGTTGTGTGACAAACTGCAGCTCTTCTGGACTTATCAACTTAACCATTCAAGTTATAGGGTTTGGGTGTAAAGGCCCCCAAGGACTTAGGTGAAACCTGAGAAGATAATTTTGAGTAACTCTCTACCTGTGCCTCCCCATAGAGTGTTAGTCATCCAAGTGCTATTTACTGTAAACCTTCACTATGCATATCATATTTTGTCCAAGAACACCCTTATTGATAGCAGTGATGAAAATTATAGAGCAGGGGGAAAAAAGGAGGATGCAAACTGTCAGATATCAACATGTGTGGGGACCTTGGTTGTCCCCTCAGCCATGCTCCTCGCTTTGCAAATGAGAAAGTGTGTTCCCAAAGAGCCATGTGAAATGCCCTCAGCACACAGCTATGTTCCTTGTCTTCTTCCACAAAAATACATGTGTGGGACAGTGCGTGTATGTTGGGAATAGGGGTGGGAAGACTAAAGAAGAGTTAAGGCATAGATAGAAAGCATGCACACATATGGTTTATGAGTTGACCACATCACATATATACTAAGTACTGTGTTGGAAATAAGAATGAGACAAAAGGCTTTTCCTAAAGAAGTACAAAATTTCAATGACAAAGCAGGAATACACATGAAGAAATATCTTAAGTGAGCTGATGCAGTTAATACTAGACCACTCTGTGTTGCAGCAATGCGGCCTATTAAATTCCCAAGTGTGATTTTGCACTAGCCAGGGGGACTCAGGAAAGCTTCGTGCAGTGGGTGGTATTTGAACTAAGTGTCAGGAGATGAGTAGCAAGAAGAAAGGTGTCTCGAGGAAACTGAGGCTTCAGAGGGAAGTGATTATTCCCAAGCATTTCCAAACAGCAGTAGTTTGGGAAAACTCAATGCATGAATGTATATGAGGAAGTAGGCTTATGGGAGCAGGATCAGAGATGCCAACTGTGAAACCAGTCATAGGCCAATAGATGGACCAAGAGGAAAGGAGGAGGACATCATGGTAGGAATGAAAGGAAGAGATAAATGAATAGAAAAGACATTGAGTCACTTATAAAGCAGAATCAGCAATGGGAGCTGAGAGGATAAAAGCTAAAGGGGTTAAATGAAGGTCTAGACCAATGGGACTAGAACAATAATGGTATTTTATCCCAGATGGCAAAGCTGAACGGCATCCAATGAACACCTAGCCATCAAGGATGCTAGACTAAAGTCCAGGAGGAAAGTCTAAGCTTGCAGTATCATTCTTGCACGAGTTATGGGAGGAACAACTTGGAGGGAAGAATTATTGATTGAATATTCCATGATGCCTACAGCAAAGGCACATTAGACAAGACCAGAGGAGGAGGTGGAGGAGGACATGCGACACAGATGCAAAAGTCATCAAAGGAAACAGAGGCTCAGGAGAACAGGGATGCTCACAGTATGGAAGTCAAGGGAGGTAGAGGTTCTTGGAAGTGGGGATCTGCAGGATGAAGGAGAAGCCATCAGACTTGAAGTTTGCGAGAAGAGGTTCTTGGTGGCTCCAGAGAGCATTTCATTAGATTTTTGGAAAGCTAAATTATAAAGGGATAAGGGGAAATACACAGAAAGATTGTACAGGATACTAATATATGCTATCCATTTCAAATCGGTTGAATAAAAAAGAAAATGAAAGCCTTTGGGGGAAGGCAAATATATATCCAGCTGTCTTGTTTTGTTGTGTTGTGTCAAGAAAGAAGATATCCGAAAACAGTGGGAAACAGCTTAGGAAGACGATAAAAAAGTGATTTTCCAAAATTCACATAATAATTTATGACTGACACTGACATCTTCTCATTTACATTTCACAGTAACATTAGAGAAATGATGTACAGTGTCAGAGCAGGGGCAGAGGGGATCTTCTGCTCTTTCCTTTATAGCAGATGCACATTTATAAGGAAGAAAAGTGGTTGGACAGATAGCAGATCCAGAAGGTGGGAGCAGAAACTTGTTTTCATCCATTTTCTGTTGCTATCAGTGAATACCGCCAGCTGGGTGATTTATAAAGAACACAGGTTTGTTGAGCTCACCATTCTGAAAGCTGGGAAGTCCAAGGGCAGCACTGGTGTTGGGAGAGGACCTTGCTAGGTCATTGTGTCATACCACGGACAATGCCTTCCCAGGGCGAGACAGGGCAAGCATGTCAGCTCCTCCCCTTCTTCTAAAGCCACTAATGCTATCATGGGATCCTGCTGTCCCTCCAAATACCATTAACATGAATTTGGAGATTAAGTTTTCAACACACATTGAAGTTTCTGTTGGAGGGCAGAGTCAAACCACAGCAGGAATTTAGAGTCACAGACAGGTCAGTGTTGAAAAGAGAAGGTGACACAGTGAGAAGGTGGGCCCAGGTTTACAGGTTTTAAACCCTTCTCCCACCAATAGTGGATGACGTCCCTTCTCCCACCAATCGTGGAACCGGTCAAACATTCTGCTCGCCCTTCCTTCTAGCCTTGAAACAAAAGACACACATTTGCTTATGATTATTTCTTAAAACATTCAACTGTGATCATGTGACTGTTGTCTCTGGAGATTCTAAAAAGTCTTTTGCAAAAGTGCATAAAGAAGGCCGGGCGTGGTGGTGCATGCTTGTAATCCCAGTACTTGTGAGGTTGAGACGGGAGGATCCAGGTTCGTGGCCAGCCTCAGCTACTTAGTGAGGCCCTCCGCAACTTCGTGAGCCCCGGTTTCAAGATAAAGAATAAAAAATAGGGCCGGGGGTGTAGCTCGGAGGTAGAACGCCCCTGGGTTCAATCCCTGGTACCGCGAAAAAAAAGTGCATAAAGAAGTATAATTTCTTAATGAATATCTACTGTGTACTCAGCACAAAACTCACAAGTCTCTTGTGTTCTTTGCTAGAAATTACATAATTTAGGGGTTTCCCTGAGTTGCGCTCTTTCCCCAGAAAGGAAAAGAGAAAGATATTATCCCCCCCCCTTCACTTTCCATTGAAGTCAGTGCTTTTAAACTGGTCTGAAGCTGCCAAGGTCGACGAGACAGATATCACAGATCCACCTATTTCCAAAATGCCACCTTCGCATTTTAAGCTAATCCAAAAGTTGAAATTTCTCTTTGGCTTCAACAACTCATAATTGTGAAACAGTTTCACGGGAGACTTTCTTTTCTTAAGGCAATGTTTCTTAAAATGAATCCTCACAAGACCGCAAGACTTCTTTACTGCATTCATTACTGTGGCCCAGGACACCCATCTGTGCACAAACCTTATTTCCTGCTGCCACCTGGTGGAAGCCACAGAACAGGCTCCTGGAGGCTCTGCGGGATCTCGCACAGGGAACCAGGGCTCTTCCTCGGGCACCAGCTCCCGTGTGGTGATCAAAGAGCAGGTCCTTCCGTGACACTCCCGTGCAGCAGAGGCCTGGCTCCCTGCCCCGGACTGTGCGGAATGGCACATGTCAGACGCCCACGGCATTTCTCTCTCCTTTTATCTGTAGACGCCTGTGGCTTTCAGACCTTGCATGTAATTCTTTCCCCCAAAATGCCCTAAAATCGCTATCTGTTCTTTCTTCTTTTTCTTCTTTTTGTCTTTCTTTCTCATTTGAAGTTTACGAAAGGGGACAGGGGAGAGAAAGGGACAGGTGTTTTAATGTAAAAAATGCATTAAAATTATATTCCTCGCTTAATTTCATTAACTCACTACAGTAACACTTTAATGATATGACTGGCCATTTGCATTTTACTCATCTGAGTCTCTCGTGCAGAGAAATCATGAGGAGAGGGCCAGGAAGCGCTTTTATTATGATCATAAATGACCTACGCTCACTTACAGGAACCGATATAGATAGAAATGACATTGTTTTGTTTAATGAAGTTTCATTCCGCCGATTTGGCCGGTTCTTCTATCAAGAGTAATGGGGAAACAAGCCGGTCCTGATATTAAACATCCCAATGACCCCTCCAGCTTTTTATTCCGTAATAAGTCAATGCTGGGTTTACAGCACCATGCGTTACCCACGACAGTCATTTAGTCGGTCAATTTCAGGCCAGTGATAAAATTTGAGTAATAGGAGAACCAGTGTTGGTGCTCCATATTCTCTGAGAGGAGATGTCTATAAATTAAGGTTCCCAGGTACATGCTCAATTTATATTTAGCAGCCATTACCCAATGTAATATCTAAGTAAAACAAGATTATGACCTACATTTATGGAAAACTAATTAAAGCTGTTGGAAACGTCCTATTTCTCTTGGGATTATTTATATCAATACATAGAGGGCTGAAAATCTAGTACAAGTCAGATGGTTTGCTGTCTGTGACTATTACATAAAGCTAAGAGCATTTTACCTGGAAAATGGGGATTCTTAAGGATTGAGCTCCAAACGTGAATTTTCCTATTTTTATAAGGACATAGCTTGGGTTATTAAATATCAGTACTTTTCAAAATAGCTTTTTTTATCCTTACAAGATAAAAGGCCTTGTAAGAAATCATTTTTATTTAAAAAATATCTATATAATTGTTACTAATTGCCTAACCACTCTGCCCTAAGTACGCTATCTGAAGTCATTTTAAAAGAATGCAGTCCCTTTTCCAACTCCCAAAATGAAAAAATGTTAGTTGGCACTGAGATTTCTCAGCTTTAAATCAAATTTTCATCCATTTCATAACTTGAAAACTTTTGACAATCTCAGAATCTGCTAAGATTAAACATCCTTTGAAAGAAAAGACAAACATTTCTAGGTGGAGTGACACCTGCTTTGACCACACCTGGTGTGTGTCTACCTGAAGCAGGTGAGGTCTGCTTGTGCCTCACAGGTGTTATGGGAAGCAGGTAATGGGAAGGATTTAAGAGTGACTGATGGTGGGCACCGTTGGAGCAGGTGAAGGCAGTGGGGTGAAGGTTGGGGTGACGGGGCGCTGCTCTCTCCACCAGGGCCTCCTGCATGGCCTGAACCGGTGGCATGTCCTTGGGTGAGCACTGCCCACTAGCAGTGGAAGCATTGGAGTGACAAGGAAGTAAACTCCAGTGACCTGCCTTCAAAGTATTTCTTTTTGTTTCTAGAACAAACTAAATCTGGTTTGCTCCCGCCCACCGAGGTTGGCAGGGCATCCAAAGAGGGTCATTGTGGGGTGCTCCACGTAGAGGAAGGAAGGCAGGAAGGTACAGGGAAGAGTCTCATGTGGTCTAAGAGAATTAAAGGGTCTGGTTCCTCCTGGTCACTCGCTGTCATTAGTCACCCCTCTGAATCTATATGGACAGGGAGAGTTCTGGGGCACAATCCAGTTGGAAAGGGATTCTACAAACTTGAGAAAATTCCAGTTGACTCTATCCAGGATACACATCTCCACACTGAGATCCTCCTAGGGCTCAGACCACACCCACATTCATCCAGAACTCTCCTTGGAAAAAATCCAGGGACGCAGCCCTCCGAAACCAATAACCCATTAGCTGCTTTTGGCAAAGAAGTCACAGACCTTCAAGAGAAAGCATTCATATCCCCTTTTAAGAAAGAAAATGATAACATGACACAGGTGGCCATTGTTCAATCATGTTATTCTGCCATATTAAATTTTCAATAAATTGCCTTTCTACTATTACATTTATTGAGTTTCTACCAGCTCTAAGCCTGCATCTGCCCCCTATTAAATCATTGGATGTTGTCTCATTTGGTCCCAAAACAACCTTCAGATGCAACTTTGAGAAGGAGAACAAAGAGTCTTGGGGAGTTTAATTTGCCCAACCAGAAATTTACCACAACTATTTGGATTGTTGAGGAGGATTTGAAACTACATATTAGGTTGATTGATACTTGAATGTCAAAGAGGTTTTAGAAAGACCCTTTCTTTAGAAACAAACATATTTCTCTTTGTGCTCTCTTTAATGCTCATATTTTAGTTTTATGAATTAAACCATATACATTTATTTAAGTTAAATTGTTTCCCATATAGTCATACATTACTTACCTGTTTACACAGGCAACAATAAAACTTGGAGATCTAACAAATTGAATTTTCCAAACAAACATTAATTACAAATTTATTTAATCAAATGTTTCTAAAATAAAAATTTTGATATATACAGTTTTTCTAAATATTTTAAATGCCTAATAAGTATACAAAACTCTCACAAAATTTTCATAAATACAAAGTTAATCAATATTTTCAGAATAAAATTAGTCAAAGATGTTCTACTATAGTGAACTTAAATTTGTCTTTTATCTTTGTTCTGATTCATGTTTTTGTTCTTCATCTTCTCCTGGGTTATATTCCTATTATATCAGTTATTTTCCTATTTTTATAGCTTCCTGGGGCCCAAAAACATTACCATCTCCAAATGAAAAACAAACAACCACCTGAGAACAGCCAAAAGTCAAAGAATCCAGGTTATAAACCAGTTGGTTCTTGGTAAGGATGCAGATCCTGGTTTCTAAGTAGATTTAAACCCTAGTGATCATCAAACTAACCTTCACTTGAAACCACATATACTAAATAGTTTTTATTTTTGCAGATGATCCTTCACAATTGATTTCACCAGCATCACAAATCCTATTTCATTGTCCATCATTATGATTAATGTACACTGGTCGTCTTTATCCATGGTTTTACTTTTGTGGTGTCAGTTACCCATGGTCAACTGTGATCCAAAAGTATTAAATGGAAAATTCCAGAAATAAACAGTTGATAAGTTTTTAACTGCATACCATTCTGGGTAGTGTGATGACATTTTGTGCTGTCTCACTCTGTCCCGGCAGGATAAGAATCATCCCTCTGTCCAGCGTTTCCATGCTGTGTATGCTACCTGCCCATCAGTCACCTGGTAGCCACCTTGGTTATCAGATCAAATGTCTCAGTATCAGTATATTATTGCAATTTTTCCTTCTTATAATTAGTTATCATTGTTAATCTTTTACTTGCCTAATTTATAAATTAAACTATGTTATGCATATGTACAAATGGGACAAACATAGTACATATAGAGTTCAGTACTATCTACATTTTCCAGCATCCACAGCCAGTCTTGGAATGTACTCTCTGCAGACATGGGAGACTATTGTATTGACTTGGTCTGTCAAAACACCTTGTTGGGATATTTTAAATATTTTATTAATATACTTAGGGTCATATAGAAGTATTACCTCCTAGTAGATAATGCTTTGCATATACATTTTAGTTCTTCTCTTTGTGGCACTTGATCATTTTTAGAATCACTGTTTATTTCTTTCTGCACAGTGTGATCACTGGTGCTAATGAACTGTGAGTCTTCATTCCTATCTAGGTAGCATGTGGTGCTCCAACTACTGTTAGTCCTTTCTGATCTCATTATAATAACTACCTTTCCTGGGGTCATTTGGCCTATTGTTTTTGTTCCTATCTTATTATACAAACTATATAATTTATAGTCATAAGTTTATTTCCAGGAGAAATGAAATACCCACATATGTTAACCCCTCCACACACTAAACAAACTCTATTTTGTTTATTCTTCTTTGTATAACTACTGTTTATATGGTTTAAATTGACTTTTCTATGTATCATTATAGTCTAATGACCTCTCACAGACTGGATTTAACTTCTTTTAGTCAGCCATAATTTATACTCACTTTCTCTCTCATTTCCCCTCTCTCCTCTCTGTCAAATCATCACAATTTGGCCAGCAGAAATTTCTTTAATTGGCTTCATCCATTCTTTTAGTATTTTAGTTCTATTTCCCACATTGCTTTCTTCAAATAACAAGATGATCTAAACCCATTTGAATTTGTTTATTGTTGTTGTTTTGTTCTGTTCTGTTTTGTTTTACTGCACTAAAATATGGAATCAGCTTCCATACCACAATTAGCAGAGAATAGTAATAATATTAAAGTCCAAATATGAGTACTAGGGATAATCAGAAAAGTTGATGACACTTAAAAATACTGCTGCTACTTGACCATATTTAATGATAGAGATGGAAATGCATATTATTTCATGTCATAAATTCACAGTGAACATTTTTCCAAGTAGGAGTATATATTGCTATACTCTACTTTTCTCAGAGTTTATAGTTTCATTTGATCACTAAGATTTCTTTTGCATTGAAATATTTGGCCCTGTTCTTTCTGCTTAGGAAGAATACATTGAAAGATTTCTTGTGCCCAGTTCTGCAAGTTTTCCAAGCCATGTACACCTTCACAGAATACGTGAGTGTGCTGTGCTCAGTGCCCAGGGCTCTGAATTAATTTCCAGCAGCAGCTTCATCCCTTTATCCAGCACTGATGGTCAATACGCGTTATACTTTGTTTTCCCAACCTTAATGAATTAATATAAACCATGACAATAGAAATGTCCTCATTTATATACTTGTATGAATCAGCTACCTCCACATAACAATTTATACCTCTTCAACTAAACCCAAAGTTACTGGAAGAAAGGCGATTATAGAGATCAGAGTAGAAATAAATGAAATAGAGACTAGAAAAATACAAAAATATCAACACAATTGAGTTGCTTTTCTGAAAAGATAAAATCAGCAAACCTTTATTTAGACTTAAAAAAGAAAGAGGGTGAGAAAACTCAATTAAATAAAATCAGATGTGAGAGAGGAACTTTCACAACTAATACAAAGGACCTCAGGCACAACTATGACAAAGGATTATATGCAAACACGTTGGATAACCTGAAGGAATGGATAAATTTCTAGGCATGTATAACTTACCAAGACTTAATCCTGAAGCAAAGGATCTGAATAGTCCGATAATGAGTATTAAGATTGAATCAGTAATTAAAAAAAAACCTCCCATTAAAGAAAATTCCAGGACCTACAGCTTTACTGTTGAATTCTACCAAACTTTTACAGAAAAACTAATACCAGTTCTTGCCAAACTCTTCCACAATTTTGAAGAGAAAGGAATATGTTCAGACTCATTTTATTCAGCCAGCATTCCAAAAGCCAGACAAGAATACCACAAGAATAGAAAATTACAAGCCAATATCCTTTATAAACAGAAATGCAAAAATCCTCAAAAAGTCCTAGCAAACCAATTTCAACACCATATTAAAAGCATTCACCATTCTCAAGTAGGATTTATCCCAGGAATGCAAAGATGGTTCAACATACATAAATCAGTGAGTGGAATACACCATAATGACAGAATGAAGAATAAAAACCATGTGATCATCTCAATAAATGCAGAAAAGGCATTTGACAAAATTTAACATTTCATGATAAAACTCTTTAAACATTAGGGATGGAAGGAATGTACCTCAACACAATAAAGGTCATGTATAAAAAGCCCACAGCGAACATCATACCCAACAGTAAAAAGTTGAAAATATATTTTCTGAGATCAGAAAGATGACCAAGAAGCCCACTCTTTACTCAACATGGTACTAAAAGACCCAGTCAGAACAATTAGGCAAAAATATAGCAAAGGCATCCAAATTGGAAAATAAGTTAAATTCTTTGTTTTCAGGCAACAAAATATTATATATAATAAACCCTAAGGATACCACCAAAAAAACTGTTGAAAGTAATTTAAAAATTCAGTACAGTTGCAGGATACAAAATCAACATTATCAGCAGCTTTTCTGTATATTAGCAATGAACTATCCAAAAAAGAAATCAAAGAAACAATCTCATTTACCATAGCTAGAAAATATAAGTAATAAAATACTTAGTAATTGATTAAACCAACATGGAGAAAGATCTGTATATTGAAAGCTATAAAACATTGATAAGCCTGGCATGGTGACCCACACCTACAATCCCAGTACTTGGGAGGCTGAGAGGGGGATCACAGCTTTGAGACCATGCTCAGCAGCTTAGTGAATCCCTCAGCAACTTAGTGAGACCCTGTTTCAAAATAAAAAATAAAATGGGTTTGGGCGTGTAGCTCAGAGGTAGAACACCCCTGAGTTCGATCCCCAGTAACACACACACACACACACACACACACACACACACACACACACACAAAATCAATGAATAAATTGAAGAAGACACAAGTAAATAGAAAAAATCCAGATATCCTGTGTTCATGGGTTGGAAGAATTAATACTGCTAAAATGTCCATAGTACCCAAAGCAACCTACAGATACAGTACAATCTCTACCAAAGTTTCAATGACATTTTTTACAGAAATAGGAAAAGCAATCCTAAAATTCATATGAAAATGCAAAAGATCCTGAATAACTAAAGCAATCTTAAGCCAAAAGCCAAAACCAGAGGTAACTCATTACCTGATTTCAAAACAATACAGAGCTATAGTAATCAAAATAGCATTGTACTGGCATAAAAACAGATGCATGGACCAAAGGAATAAAGAACCCAGAAATAAATCCATGTATTTAGGGTCAATTGATTTTTGACAAAGCTGCCAAGAACACTCAATGGGGAAAGGATGGTCTCATTGATAAATGGTGCTGGGACAACTGAATATCTATAGGCAGAAACACGAAACTAGATTCTCATCTCACACTATAGGCAAAATCAACAAAGAGAAGACACACATATGGCCAACAGTTATATGGAAAAAAAAATGTTCAACATCACTAAAAAACCATTAGGAAAATGCAAATTAATATCACTCTATCACCCCACATATGTTAGAATGACTACCATCAAAAAGATGAAAGGTCATTGTCAATGAGGATGGGGAGAAAAGGTAACCCTTAGTTAAAATAGAAATTCCATTTGATCCAGAAATCCCATTAG
>PVJS01031566.1:0-23318 GCA_004027185.1 Glis glis | reverse complement strand
GGAGAAATTAGGAAATTCCTAGAAACAAATGAAAACAGAGACACAACTTATCAAAATCTCTGGGACACCCTGAAGGCAGTATTAAGAGGAAAATTCATAGCACTGAGTGCCCACATAAGAAGAACAGAAAATCACCAAATAAACAACCTAATGACACACCTCAAAGCCCTTGAAAAACAGGAACAGTCTAACCCCAAAGTTACTTTGGTATATTTCCATTCAGACATTTTTTTTCTGTGGTTAAAAAATAATCCCACAATATGAAGAGAATTCCAAAGCTTGCTTTTTTTCATCAAGCAGTGCATTAAGTATGCCCTTCCTCCTCTGCTAATATGTATCTCCATCATAATTTGAAGGCTATGTGTATAAAATGCTATAATTAAGTTAACCTCTATTGTAGGACAACTAGATTATCCATTGTATATGTGTGTATTTATATTTTTAAAAGAATTATGATCTCTCCAAAATATTAAACTACTTCTCTGGAGAATAATTTTAGTTTTTACTTCAAGACTCTATTATCTTAGTATTTAAGAATATTTCACATTTATTTATCTTGGTATTTAAAATATTTAGTATTTTTAGACTATTTCACAATTCAAAAGATCATTATGACTCCATTATAAGGACCATCTTGTGCCAAAATTTAATAAAGTACACAAAAGAAAAATGGGGCTTCAAAAATTTGGGGCATATTTAAAGGGTGCAGGGGTCAATCTAAAGAGATCCCAAATTTTTAATAACTTGATCAACAAAATAAATAGTGATGGTATTAGACTATAACCCAAAAATAAAATAAGTAACCAGGATTTTACACACAACTTAATACATAAAGTAATAAATAAGTGGGGGATATGTAACAATTATTTATTCAATAACTATTTTAATTAGTAAAATGTGGACAAAATGAGAGAAGTAAAACATTATCATTAGATCTCCACTGTCATCATTGCTGTAGACCAGATCCTTTGGTGGAGGTAAAATGAGTGGACAAAACTTGAAAGGGCAGAAGTGGAATACGCCTTAAAAACACTTTGTTCAGCATATTGAATAATGTCCCCTGAAAGATGTTCATGTCCTAATCTGCAAAACCTGAGAATGTTATTTTACATAGCAAAGGAATATTAAGGTGGCATATAATATAAGGTGAATTCACCTTATAATAATATAATTATATATAATATATTATATATATATATTATATATTATATTATATATTATTATATATATTATATATTATATATTATATTATATTATATATAATATATATATATTATAATATAATATATATAATATAATATATATTATATATATAATATAATATATAATATATATATAATAATTATATTATTATATAATTATTATATTATTATAAGGTGAATTCGAAGTTGCTAATTGGCTGAATTTAAAACAATATTATGGTTCTTACTTCTGAGAGCTATTCTGACTATTCTGGGTCTTTTGTTGTTCCATATGAATTTAAGGACTGATTTTTCTAGATCTGTGAAGAGTGACCATGCTATTTTAATAGGGATTGCATTGAATCTGTAGATCACTTTTGGAAGAATGGCCATTTTGATGATATTTATTCCTCCTATCCAAGAACATGGGAGATCCTTTCATTTTCTAAGATCTTCTTCAATTTCTTTCTTTACTGTTTTATAATTTTCCTTGTAGAGGTCTTTTACCTCCTTGGTTAGATTTATTCCTAAGTATTTTATAGTTTTTGAGATTATCATGAATGGAAATGTTTTCTGAATTTCTTTTACAGTGGATTTATGGTTGGCATATAGAAAAGCTTCTGATTTTTTAAAATTGATTTTCTATCCAGACACTTTGCTGAATTTGTAATCAGTTCTAAAAGTCTTTTGGTTGAGTTTATTGGGTCTTCTAAGTATAACATCATGTCATCTGCAAATAGAGATAATTTCAGTTCTTCTTTTCCTATTTGTACTCCTTTGATTTCCTTCTCTTGCCTTATTTCTCTGGCTAGAGTCTCGAGTACTATATTAAAAAGGAATGGTGATTGAGGACATCCTTGTATTGTTCCTCATTTAAGAGAATTCTCATAGTTTTTCCCCATTCAATATGCCAGCTACTCCTTTGATAGAAGACTAATATCTAGAATATACAAAAAACTCGAGAAACTCACCTCCAAATGAACAAATAACCTAAATAAAAATGGGCAAATGAATTAAATAGACACTTCACAAAATAAGATATGCAAATGGCCAATAAATACATGAAGTAATGTTCAACATCATTAGCAATCAGAGAGATGCAAATCAAAACTACCTTGAGATTTCTCCTAACCCCAATTAGAATGGCAATCATTAAACACACAAACAAAAATAAATGCTGGTGAGGATATGGAGAAGTAGAAACTCTGATACATTGTTGGTGGGATTGCAAATTAGTGCAATCACTTTGTAAAACAGTGTGGAGGGTCCTCAGAAGAATATGAGTGAACCTACCATATGACCCAGCTATACCACTCCTGGGTATCTACCCAAAAGATTTTAAACAAGACTACCATGGTAATGCATGCATCTCTGTTTCTAGCTGCACAATTCATAATTGCTAAACTAGGGAACCAGCTGAGGTGTCCATCAACAGATAAATGGATTACAAAATCATGGGATATATATACAATGGAATTCTACTCAGCCATAAAAAAGAACAAAATTATGACATTTGCAGGGAAATGGATGGAACTGGAGAATATTATGCTAAGTGAGATTAGTCAGTCACAAAAAGTGAAAGGGCGATGTTCTCCCTCATATGTGGGAGCTAGAGAGAAATTGGGACACAGGAGGGACTCCAGACAGAGGAGAAACCTTAGAGGAGTGAAGGAGGGGACCTAACTGAGGGAGATGGGAGGGGGGAGGAAGACTTGAAGAGGGAAACACCTCAATGGACATGATGTACATACACAAACTTATCATAGCCAATCACTGTGTTGAGCACAGGAAGGTGGGAGGGAGAGGGAGTGGGGTGGGAATTGGGGGAGGGCTCAATGAGTGCTGTGTGCATGTATGCTTTATCACCCTGAACTTCATCAAGGTGTATGATTACAATGCACCAATAAAAAACAAAAAAACAAGATCATCCTGGATTATTTGAGTGGGCCCCCGTGTAATGACTGGCAGTGAAGGTCAGAGTGGTGCCATGTGAGAAGCACTTGATTTGCTGCTGTTGGCTTCCAAGATGGAGATTCACCGCTGGAACCTGAAAAGACAATGCAGCCATGCTGCGCCCTGATTTTCTCCCAGTGAGACCAGTGTCTAACAATACAGCGCTGTCAGACAATGAATGTGTGTTATTTTAAGCTAAATTTACAGTAATCTTTATGACAGCAATAGAAAATTGATACAATTACTAATTACAAGAAGAAAATAAAATTTTAGAGGAGACTCATGGCAAGCCTCCTCTTAGCTACTTGATCCGGTTAGTGTTGTCATCTTGACATATATCGTCATGATGCACGGGTTATGAGTGAAGAGACATAATTTCTGTGGTACTCTTCACAGGGGTACATGAACTTAAGTCACGAGAAAACATCTCTCAGATCCAAATTGAGAGATATTCACAAATATATGGCCAGTACTCCTTGAAAGTATCAAGGCAATGAAAGACAATGGACAACTATGGACTGGACGAAACAAAGGAGACATAAAACTGAATTCAACGTGGGATCTTTGAACAGATACTAAAACAAAAAGAAGGAATGAGTGAAAAAACTGATGAAATATGAAAAAAATCTGCATTTTGTTAATTCATCCTTGTAGACTAGTTCATTTCTTTTCATAAATGTTCTGTGGCTGTGTTACAAGTTAGCATAAGGGGAAGCTGAGCGGAGGGCATATGGGAACTCTACACTCTTTTGCAACTCTTTTAAAGTCTAACATGTCAAAATTTATAAATATATGTGTGTATGCATATATATTCATATGCATATATATAAATGAATCAGAAATAGTATACCAAAATTGGACTAAAATGAATATATCTTGTGCTCTCTGGAGAAAGTATGCTTTTAAGTTAGGCTTCAGTGAAAAATATTCAATTATCCTTTAACATCCCTGAACAGACAATTTTACTTCCTATTCCTGGAAAAGTCTAGCCTCTGTGGCTTTTCTGTGTGTTCATGTCTACGTGTTTAATATTTCCCTTACTCCTAGCAACATATTAACTAGTACTCAAAGGTCTTCCATTAGGAACTCTTTTTAGGATTTGATAGTGATGTTTACTATTGTTTTGTGCTTTCAGGTGACTTTTTCTACACCTATTTACTGCTAAAATTAAGTGAGGATTTATTTATGTGACTTAATTTTATTATCTGGAAGAAATGTGCACTATTATTTAACACCTGTTTTGCCAGGTAATAGTAAAATCCAGTACCCTCAGATCTGAAATTCGTAACATGGATATCAATCTTGGTGCAACTTCTCCCCAAAAAACATTAACATTGAACCATATTTTCAAGGACAAGGATTTCACAAATTTATAGAAATGCCCCAAGGATTACAGAGACTTAGAAGATAAGCTAAATTTAAATTGCCTGATAACTTTAAATGGAGTTTCTGTTTAAAGGTCTACCTTGGGAGCTGCTCCAATTCCCACCACACTTGGGCTACTTCCTTGCTGGATTCCCATAACTATTTTCCTTCTCATCACACCCACCTTTCTTTCCACATTCCGGTTTTGCCTTCTCCTACAATATAGCACCACAAGACACTTAGAGATCATCTGTTTCCTTCAGAGTTACAAAGTTTAAAATGAGATGGCTGGTTGTTTGCTATTGTATTGTCAATACTTGGGCAATGGGAAGACAGGCAGAGGATGAAACCTTCATCTTAGTCTATGAAGTCTTGGGGGTTCCGTATGTAAAACAAGCATGAAGGGACTCTTTACTCACATCACATGGACACATTGCTCCTGCGCAAGCATGTCCAGTTCCACTCTGCATGGTAGACATGCAGACAGCATGTAGAGTCGCATGGTAGAGAGACAGCATGGTAGAGTCGATGCAACACCACGAATTTCACCATTTGCTTAAGAAATGATCAAAAAACCATTATCACCGTAATTGTATGTGCCTAAGAGTGATGTATTTCTAGTTTACGCACAAGTTTAAATGATGATAAAGTTCTGGCACTCATGGGAGGAAGCTGGGTATTAGAAAGAGAACTGAATTCAGAAGACTTTGGTTCACATATCCAGTTATGTAATTTTCATTTTTTGGATGAATTTGGGGAAAGTGGACAGTCACTCTGGACCTCAATTAAATTTTTCTTAAAGTGTTAGTTCTCAGAACACTGTGTATCTAAACATATCTTTTGGCTTTAACAATCTTTGATATTGTAAAAATTGGAATGGAAATTTTATGTTGAATTATATCACATGATTCTTAAAAAGTAACATAGGAAAATAAATTATTTTATTATAGGAAGAGCACATCTTAAACATTGTTTCTAACTGTCATATGGAAATTGAAGAACATGGAGATGGAGGGACATAGGGAGAGAAAAAGAGAGAGAGAATGAGAATGAGTGGGAGCTCTGAATTCAAATCAAGACTGAAAATGTGTAGCCTTGTGGTCTTGGACAAGTTACTTAATTCTGAGCTTTATTTTTTTCACTTGTTAACTGAGTCACTCTGATGATTGAGATGAACAATGTATATAAAGGACCTAGGTTAGTGTATGGTATATAGACCCCAGCATTAATAAATGTTAGCTTCCCAACCATTACCGGTAAGTATTGCCTATCATTACCTCAGTATGACAGAGGTAGAAAATTGACTCACAGACATTAATTACATAGGGATTTAAAGAATTTTGGAAACACTTATAATTTCCCCTTATTTTTAATCAATAATAAGAATGTAATGATTAAATTTAATTTGTAGCCGGGCGTGGTGGCACACGCTTGTAATCCCAGTACTTGGGAGGCGGAGATTGGAGGATATGGGTTCGTGGCCAGCCTCAGCTACTTAGTGAGGCCCTCTGCAACTTCGTGAAACCCGATTTCAAAATAAAGTATAAAAAAATAGGGCCGGGGGTGTAGCTCGGAGGTAAAACGCCCCTGGGTTCAATCCCTGGTACCGCAAAAATAAATAAATAAATAAATAAATAAATAAATAAATTTAATTCATGTTATTACCAATGAGTATAAAATTTATTTAATATATAACTATCGATAAATGTGTGTTATTTGTGATAGACTTTAGAATGAGAAAAAAATACAGAAAGGAATAATTTGTATATCTAAACACTGGAATTTACCTAAGCATGAAAATATCCTACACATATATAAAAGAAAGAAAAACTGGGTATTTAATATGGGTGGGAAGGAGCAGACACAATAATCATCTAGGATTATGTACAAGTAAACTGTATCTACCTATCATCTATCATTTCTTTTTGATTTCTAATTCCAAATGTTTATTCTAAGTCCTTGTAACTGAGCAAATGGAAGAGAAATTCATTGTGGCTTTCAGTTGGTGACAAAAGAAAGGAAAAGAAGAAAAGAAAAGAAAAGAAAAGAAAAGAAAAGAAAAGAAAAGAAAGAAAAGAAAAAGAAAGGAAAAGAAACACATTTATTTGTTATGCAAAATTTTAGCCAAATATCTTTTAAACTTTGTTTTTATGTTGTCAACAACTCAATGGATACCTAGAAGTAACAAAGGAGTGCAGACAAAGGGAAAGGAAGTATGTATAATGGGAATTATAGTATAAAATATTAGAAAACATTAGACCCAATATTTGAATAATGGAAACAAAATACTCAATGTAAATATGCCTTCAGTTTAAGAGACCTTCCCACTTCAGCCTTGCTTTTCAATAGTCCTTAAAATGAATATCCTGGCGGTTCTATCATTCATTGGGAGACGTGTTTGGTTAATTGTTTTTGCTTCTGCTAACCTGGAAGCTGAAGGAGGGAAATGAGGGTGCCAGGGTTGGAGAGGAGATAGGAGACGTTTTGCCTCACTAATCAAAACTTAAAGGAAAACCCAGGCTTCAGTTGCCAGGAAGGAAAGTAATTGGGAGGTCAGTACCAGCCCTCTTATTTCCTTCTTGGTCTATAAAGATTTTTCTCTCAAATAAACTAAAGTATTTAATTTATTCCTATTATATAATGCTGAGAATGCTTTATCATGTAAGAGAGCAGAAAATTCATTAGTTTAGAGATAAAAATCAAACTGCTGGCCTGGCAATTTAGTCAACAGAAGAGAGGTGAATGTCTGTGCAATAACACATGGAGGACAACTTCTGCTTTTTTTTTTTTTTTTCTATTTATACTGGGAGTTTAACCCAGGGGCATTCTACCTCTGAGCTACATCCCCAGCCTTCTTTAAATAAGTATTATTATTTTAAAACAAGATCTTACTAAGTTGCTCAGGGTCTTGCTAAATTGCTAAGGCTGCCTTCGAACCTATACTCAGCCTCCCAAGTACTTGAATTAGAGGTGTGTACCATTGTGCCAGGCCAAATTCTCCATTTTATAAGGAGACGAATATTCTGTTGAATGGCACTAAAACTTACAGAGGATATTGTAAAATTTGTAAAATGTGCTATTACAGTCACCATACCTCTAAATTATCACATACATGATTGTTTTTAAAAGTTGGGAAAAATGGATTTAAATACCAACATGATTAGCAGATGATCTTACACCAAAACAAAATAAATTTTCTCTAGAAAAATGCACACTCAGATATTTGAAAAAATTAGGGACATTTAGGAATATAATCTGACTTTTACAAAGCAATGATTGTCTAGTTCTATTGATATTTTCCTGTTAATGTAAATAAAGTTTTAGCCATTGTATGAGAGAGACAACTCTGAAGTTTATTTCCCTCCTCACAAACGTTCTTCCCTCTCCCTCTCCCTCTCCCTCTCCCTCTCTCTCTCTCTCTCTCTCTCTCCTCTCTCTCTCTCTCTCTCTCTCCAGGGACATTCTACATCTGAGCTACATCCCCTGCCCCCTTTGTACTTCTAAGCCCCCAGAACTTTAAGAAATAAATTTGTAATGTTTATAAGCCAGTCAATCCATGGTATTTTGTTAAAGCAACCCAAATAGATTATGGCAGAAAATTGGTACATGGAGTGGGGTGCTGTGGTAACAAATACCTAAAAAAGCAGAAGCAGCTTCAGCCTTCAGTAGAGGCTGAAGCATTTTGAAATGCATTCTAGAAAAAGCCTGCAGTGCTGTGAACCAACCATTAGGGACAATTTTGGTGAGGACTCAGAAAGAAAAGAAGGGAGATGAAGAAAAATCCTCAATTATCTTAGAGAATATATGAGTAATTCTGAACAGAATGTTGGTAGAAATGTAGACAGTGAAGACCACAGTCTGATGAGAGGATCATGTTATTGGACAATGAGGATCATGTTATTGGACATGTGGAGGAAAGACCATCCTTATTAAAAAGTAGTATAGAACTTGGTTGAATTATGTTCATGTCCTGGTGTTTCTTGGAAGGTAGATGGTGTGAGCAATGAACCATGCTATTTGGCTGAAGACATTCCTAGACATTATGTTAAAGGTGTCACTTGGCTTCTCTATGTTTCTTGTAAAATGTGAGAAAAGAGAAACAATTTCAAGATGGAATATTTTAATCAAAAGGGAAGCTGGATGTAAAAAATGTCTAAAGTTCTTGGCTTAACCTCACTGAAAGGAATGAGAAAGGGTATTTGGGAGAGAACAAGGTTTTGGTTCAGCAACTGCTTGATAAGGTTACTGTGGATCTGCTATCTTAAGAGAAGCCTAGCCGGGCGTGGTGGCGCACGCTTCTAATCCCAGTACTTTGGGAGGCGGAGACCGGAGGATCCGGGTTTGCGGCCAGCCTCAGCTCTCTCTCTCCCTGTCTCTCTCTCTCTCTCCTTAGTGAGGCCCTCCGCAACTTCGTGAGACCCGGTTTCAAAATAAAGCATAAAAAATAGGGCCGGGGGCGTAGTGTGGAGGTAGAACACCCCTGCGTTCAATCCCCGGTACCGCAAAAAAAAAAAAAAAAAAAAGAGAAGCCTAGTGCTATTTATTAAGACAATTGAATAAAGACCCCAAGGAAATTTCAGAGGTTATGGGGAAGGGGTTGCTCCTCCCTCATCACAAACTCAGAGTGCAAGGACCTGTGGGGGACAGAATGGTTTCAAGGCTCTGCTCACTGCATTGCTGCTTCATACTCCTTGACCACATCACTTGCTGCTCCACTAGGTCCATAGGAGGCATGGGATGCAGGAGCCACCCCTCCAGAGAGCACAGGTGGCAGGTCTTGCATGGTGCATCTATTCTGACATGCATATTTCAGGAGTAATGGAAGTAGGTCAACCTCCATGTACATTTCAAAGGATGAAACTATGCGGAACCTAGGACAGAAGGCTACCTTGGGGCATGGCCACTGTGAAGTGTCCCTATTAGGACAATGTGTACTGGAGCTGTGAGGGTAAAACCATCCCTGTGATCTCACATTAGTAGAGCTTCAACCCAGGAGAGCTTCAGGGTGGGCTGAGCCCAGCATCGCCATGGGGAGAGGCTAGCCAGGAGAGAGTCTTGGGAGTTCTCCCTGCTGAGTATTGACTCCAAGAAAATTATTCTTGACCTTTAAGGTTTTGGATTCACTCAGGAGCCATAGCCCCTTTCATCTTCCATCTCTCCTATTTCTCCCTCTTAGAATGGTAATGTTTGTCTATGTCTATGAAAGCATACAACTTGTTTAACTTCCCAAGTTCACAGCCAGACAGAAGTTTTCCCCAGGATGAAATACACATGTGTAATTTAAATGATATTTAGATGAGAATCTGGACTTAAGACTTTTCAGTTGATGCTGGAACAAATTAAGATTTGGGGGGCTATTGGGATGGAATGAATGTATTTTGTATGTAAGAAGGACATTAATTTGGCAGGGACAGAATACTATGATCTGAATTATTTTCCTTCCTCCACAAAATTCTTATGTTGAAATTCTTACCCCCAATGTGATGGTGTTAAGAGGTTGGGACTCGGAGGTGATTAGGTTATAAGGATGGATCCTTTTTACTTGGAATTAGCACCCTTATAAGTGAGGCCCCAGAGACTTCCCTCATCCCTCCTGCCATGTGTGGATGTAGTGGGAGGATGGCGGTCTGTACCTTGGAAGAGGCTGTAAAGTCCCCATGCATCTTGTCACAGTGTATGAGAACTAGCTGCAACATTGTGTGAGACAAAAGAAAGGCAGATACTTCTAGGATTGCACAGAATACATATTTTTGAGGGGGGGAAGCTCATGTACAGAAACATGTCTTTGGTGGCAACAAAACAGATAGACTTCCATTATTTGGGTCAGAACCAGAGGTTTATATAATGGTCAAGACAAAAGTGACTTCATCCAATGTAGAATGTGCCTGATTTAAACTATTATCAATGATCTCAAGCACATTCCTGGTCCTGATGGTGCCAGCATCCAGATGTAAAGCTCCACATACCATCCCAATGGTTTTGTCTACTTGTAGTGTGCTGGGATACTATGTGGCCAGAGTTACTCAGGAGCCATCATAGCATTTGAGACTCAAGATAGCTGTAGTCTCATTGAGCTGGATCCCTACTCACATTGCAGCCTCCAGAATTGTGAGATAAATTTCTATTGTTTATAATCTACCCAGTCTCTGGTATTTTGTTACATGCCTTGAGTGTATTCTGTTAAGATTTATCACAAAAATTTTATGGTGCTAGTAGGATTATCACTTCTGAAATGAAATAGGAGTCTCCTTGGATTAAAATAAAAATCTAAAAGAAACCTAAAAATAAAATATATTAATCTGATATGTTGAGAATAAATATATGTATATTGTATAGGTATCAAAATTGTATGTAATATGTATATAAAATACCTTTTCAATAAGAAAAAATAACAGATTACTTAAATTTATAGAATATGTGGTGGCATTTACTATCTGTGACTGAGACAAAGATAGGTCATTGGGTTTGTCATTGGAAAAACAATTCCATTGATTAATCCAGGTTTCTTCTTTACATATTTACAACCAAATCATATATAGTCTAAAGGGTAAGCCAGGCTTGGTGGCGCACACTTGTAATCCTAGTACTTTGGGAGGCGGAGACTGGAGGATCCGGGTTCGCAGCCAGCCTCAGCTCTCTCTCTCTCTCTCTCTCTTTCTCTCTCTCCCTCTCCCTGTCTCTCTCTCTCTCTCTCTCTCTCTACATAGTGAGGCCTTCTGCAACTTCATGAGACCCGGTTTCAAAATAAAGTATAAAAAAATAGGGCCGGGGGGTGTAGCGCGGAGGTAGAACACCCCTGGGTTCAATCCCCGGTACTGCAAAAAAAAAAATCATATATAGTCTAAAGGGTAATTGATATGGTAATTGCTCTGCATTTGGATCCAGTTGGATTTATCCAATCAAGATTTTCCTAAATAGGCATCATCATGTCAGAATAGCCATTAGTTTATTAGTTTTAAATCAAATGGATTAACTAAACAAGCCATCCTGATAGAAAACATCCAAATTTATATGTAAATATATACAACCATTTACATTTTAACCAAAAATTCTTTTAATAGAAATTAATCCTTCCTTTATGTCTTTTATTTGCAATAGAATTAAATCTGAATCTTTACATTATTAGAAGAGACAATAACATTAATTTTTATGATTATTCTTTTGAATTGCTTTTATCTCTGTAAATATCTGTTTTTTGTGGCATCCAAATTTTTGTTGGGTTCTTGGTTACATGGTGTGAATTTAAATCAGGGCGTAACTTCATAAATCTTAATAATGTTCAAATGTTCAACATAATAGTGAGGTACAGAATGAAATTTGAATCAAGGAAAGTGATTTTGAAAAATTCAACCTCAGCAAGTTTTCCATCTGCACGTACAGTGTATTTTAGCATCTCTGTAGAGCTCTGGTAACTCAGTGTTATTTTTTAGTTTTCACTTGAAGTAATGAATCAGCAAAAGTTTGATGTGGTCCTATGTATTTCCATTTTCTTTGTGAGTGTGTGTGTGTGTGTGTGTGTGTGTGTGTGTGTGTGTGTGTGAAGAAATTTATTTCAAGATACTGATTTGCAATTTAGCAAAGGATATTCTTTAATATATTAAAGCTAGTATATTAATATCTAACATTTACTGAACACATTGGCATGTACTATGACCATTTTGTAATTATACAATGTAACTCTCATAACTAGTTGACCAAGCGGCCATTTTATTATTCTCATGCAGTGATAAGATAATCAGTCTTAGAAAGGTTAAGTCCTTAGGTCAAGTCCATACCACTTGTTAAGGGATGGATCTTGGGTTATATAGAGAGGTGCTGCTTGTTTCTAGTGGCTTAACTACAGTGTCTAGACATCAGGGAGCAGAAATATGATTCAGGATAAGCAGTGGGATAATCATGGCAGAGTCTTTCTACACTGTTTTCCACTGGGATTTCCCCCTTCTCTCCATTCCCATATGGCATTTTATCTTTTCATTCTTTTATCCCTGAAGTTGTGCTACTTACCATGTTACAAATGCAGTCTTTTTCTGAATAGACTCTGAAGTCCTAAAGAACCTGCATCTGATCTTTTCCTTCCTTGTAACTTAAAAGACAGTGGACACTGGCATTGGGCAGTATTACTGACATCGATGGCAGAATTGAAACTTGACTTCCATTCCTCCAATCCTAATGCATTGCTGACCTTGCTGTTGCCACATTTGATTTAACAACATGCTTTATTTCCGTATTTGTTCCATGTTCTTTTTCAACTTATAATTCTTTGCATATGTCACTTTGTGTTTAGTCCAATCCCAATAAGCTGGTGTTTTGCTTTCTCAACTTATTTTTTTAATTGACTATTGCTTATAATGAATAAAGCATTAAGAGGGTTGGTCAAGCAGGGCGTGATGGCGCACACTTGTAATCCCAGTACTTTGGCAGGCGGAGACCGAAGGATCCGGGTTCATGGCCAACCTCAGCTCTCTCGCTCTCTCTCTCTCTCTGTCTCTCTCTCTCTCTCTCTTTCTCTCCTTAGTGAGGCCCTCCGCAACTTCGTGAGACCCGGTTTCAAAATAAAGTATAAAAAATAGGGCGGGGGCTTAGCGCGGAGGTAGAACACCCCTGCATTCAATCCCCGGAACCGCAAAAAAAAAAAAAGAGGGTTGGTTAATCTTTGTATTATATGGATATTCACCTTGTAAATGTCTATTATAGACATTGAAATCAGCATATTAATCTGGATTTGACTCCCTCCAATTATTTTGTCAAAATAATTTTGGAATCTTTATCTCATAGTATCTTTGAGGACATAGGCAATTTCTTCAGGTACATTTTCCTTCTCCCTTTTCATGTTGCTTCTTTCTTCTCACTGTCCTTCCCTTTAAAAACAAAGATGAAGTTGAAATACCTAGTCCATGTGTAGAGTTGGGGCTTGATAACAATTATCTGAGCTATTAAAGGACATACTCATGACCTCAGAAATTAGCCTATGTACCAGTAATTTTAAAATGTGCTTTCCTAGCCAGGCATCGTGGCACACGCTTGTAATCCCAGTACGTGGGAGGCTGAGACCGGAAGATTTCAGGTTCATGGCCCAGCCTCAGTTACTTAGTGAGGCCCTCTGCAACTTAGTGAGACCCTGTTTCAAAATAAAGAATAAAAAATAGGGCTGGGGTGTAGCTTGGAGGTAGAATGCCTCGGGGTTCCATCCTCAGAACCACAAAAAATAAAATAAAATAAAATCATAAAATAAAATAAAATGAAATAAAATAAAAGGTGCTTTCCTTGATGTCTAATGTTTGCTTCCTGTCAAATATTTTGCAGACTGGTAAAAACTTTGGTCATTTGTTGATAGGCTAGGTGTAATAATAACAGTTTGAAACACTCAATAGCTCAAATGTTTAATCAACCTAATGGAATGATTTGATTCATGTGGAATAAAAATGTTTCAACACTATACCATTTTGTGAAGTAAAACAAAGATGGTTCTCAAGAAAATTATGGAAGATTTTGATGAGGTTGATTGTTTTCAAAAGTACATTAAAAATCTCTTATGGTTCCTTTATTTGTAATGTATTCTGCTTTCAGTGAACACATGGATTCAAAATCATTGACTTCTGATTAAGGATGAATGCAAAACTGTTCGGGTAAAAGACCCATTCTCCATAGTTCACCTTGATATCCCTGAATAATGTGATTTGCATGTGCTCATGGGTAGAATCTGAGAACGTTAACCTCAGGCCTCTTTGCCAGGGAAATGTGTGAGTCTGATGTTGGTGATACCCTGAATCCTCTCTTTCACTTTCCAGCCTGCCTCGCCCTCTGCAAATCTACTGTCAAAATACTTTGTTTGACCACATAATTTACATACCATCTCCAAACTTCAACATTTCAAAAGTACTTTTTGCAATTTCAAATATTCTTATTTCTATTTTGTGTTTCCTCTAAATAATTGTCTGTAAAATTTCCTGTCCCATGCTTTTCTCTGCCTCACAATATTCATCCTTCCCTCTCCCCAGGAAGAGTGACAGGAGTTTTTATTAGACAAACCAAAGGTAGTTGTAAGTTCTTTGATAGTCGCACTCCTTGTTCTTTCCAGAAAATATAACTACACAAAATGGGTGCTTCTTTGGGCTGCTAACTGTGAGGCTTGTTAACAAAGCTCTGAGTTTCATTTCCCAGTATACAAACTGGTGATACTTCTAAAAAGAGTTCCCTTTTTTCAGTGTCACTGTGAAGAATGGTTAATGCATGCAACAGTACTCAGCACTTAGCACTCCAGAGACATGATTCCTTTGGGGTTTTATCAAATGCCCTACTATGGCCAGGCTCTGGTTTCTGGTTAAGAACTCTTGCCTGTCAAAAAGCAGAATGTGTGAATTGACCAAAAGAGGAGGTGACTGTGATTTCTTGCTTTGCATATTTGTGCCTTTGTTTCCTTTTTCCCAGTTCTCTCTGTACTCTCAAGGTTTGGAAGTACTTGTTGACTGTTGTCTAACCACTGACTCCTCCCTCCATTTGGAAAAACAAAACGAATAAATAAAAATGCTCTTATGGTATTTTTATTATACTTACATGGGAATGAGTTCATATTACTTACCATTCTTTTTGCATCCTCCCTCTTATAATTATTCCTATTCCCCTAAGAGATTTACCTTTTTTCTCTTATAAACTGTGGTGTCTTTCCATCTATAGGAAAGAGATTGGTCCCCCTACATATGAAGGAAACTTACTCTGAGTTATCCACTCATCTACTGAACACATTATAGAGAACTTTAAATAGGCTTTCACACAATTGAAAGCTTATTTAACACACTAAAGTTGAATTTTAAAAGTATTTCAGGCCAGGCGTGGTGGCACACGCTTGTAATCCCAGTACTTGGGAGGCTGAGACCAGAGGATCCGGGTTCGCGGCCAGCTTCAGCTACTTAGTGAGGCCCTCCGCAACATCGTGAAACCCGATTTCAAACTAAAGAATAAAAAATAGGGCCAGGGGTGTAGCGCGGAGGTAGAACGCCCCTGGGTTCAATCCCTAGTACCGCAAAAAAAAAAAAAATAGTATTTCAGATCCTGAAAGGCAAGACCTGTGTCTTAAACATCCTTTGTATCTAATGATTCGGAGAGTACTTGATGAACAGTAGATATTATACAAATATTTGTTGATTCAATTAATATAAAGTAAATTTAACATTAAACCAATTTTGTCCAACATAAAATACTATCACGTTTACTTTAGATAAAACTTATGGTAAAAGCAATAGATTGATTTGCATAGGCAGAAAAATACAGAATGTGGACACCATATCATTATTTTTAGAAAATAAACTTTTGAAAGTTCTTGCTCCCTGAAAAATACTTTTACTTTCTGTTCATCCATGCAAGCATACATGTAAGTATATAAAAATATCTGTTTTGTATAAATGATTACAGTTGGTATGACATTTGTTGTCTGAAATCACTTCTTGTAAGTTTATTGCGAAGATAAACTTTGTGTGTGTGTGTGTTTGTGTGTGTGTGTGTGTGTGTGTATCTGGGGTGTTCTACCTCTGAGCTATACCCTCAGCTTTTTTTACATTTTGTTTTGATACAGGATCTCACTAAGTTTCCAAGTGTCTCGCTAAGTTGCCAAGGCTGATCTTGAACCTGCAATCCTACTGTCTTAGCCTTCCAAGTGCTGGAATTACAGGCATGCGCCATCACACCCGGCTGCAAAGATAAACTTTAAGAAGAATGAAGTGAACAAAGAACACCTAAAAACCAAAAGAAAAGTGGTAAATACTAATATTAAATTAGAACAACAAAACTGAGCGGAAAGATATAAATGACCTCTTGGTTTCTTTGAATGACTAACATTCTTGCCTGTAAAATTTCCAAAGACTAGATAAGTTTCTCTCCCTCTACCATATCTCCTCATCTTCTTAAGTAAACTCCAAAAAACAAAGGCTCACTCCAGGTTAATTATGCTTCTCTTGGTGATAAATGGTTAAAGCTATTAGTACCAGAGATTAATTTATAGGTATGTCTTCTAACCCATGATTAGAATGGAAATAGTACTTGCTTAGATCCTGACAAGCTTCCTGCTGAGGAAAACAAATTTTAGTTGGCTTTTGTTACTGTTAGAATGCGGGCAAAAAAAATTTAAACAAAATGAAGCTCAGAGTCTGTAATGGTGGTACTTGTTATCGAACAGAGGTCAGTTGCTACATATACTTCACAGTATTTGTAAGGTTTTTGCATCTTACTTCTCAGTGACATGCAAACATTGTACCACTGTCCATTTAAAAAAATATTGATTGTTGTAGTCTCATTCTTTAGGATGTTCCAACACAAGGAGGTAGAAAAAAAGTGAATTAAAATCCAAGAAGTAATATGGACTGTCAGGTAGATTGTCTTTTCATGGTGATTATTTTGTATTACTCCTTAAAACAAAAACCAACATATTATCAACCTTCTTTTCACATCTAGGTCTCATCTAGGTTGGAAATGATTGAGCTTCTGAGGGAAGTATCCTGGAGGGCCTCTGTTGTGTCATGAAGATTACTTTTCTTAGAAGACTGAACTGTACCTGTAGTATGGATTAGAAGTAGGATGACATCACGTAGCTTTTTATTAGGCTCACCTGAAAATGTACAGTTGCATTTCTTACAGTCCAATTTACAGTTTAGAAGAGAAGGAAAAAATAGGTAATTTCAGCTGAGTGTGATAAATGATTTGATACTTGTGTGATATGTTGTGGTAATTAAGTAAATCTACCCAGCAGTGTCATGGTGGCTTCCTGGAAAAAGAACCCTCCACATTTTATATGTAAATTTTGAAAAAAAATATTTCAGGAAGAAGATCTATTCTCCTCACCTCCATTTTTACCACGTTAGTTTAAGCCTTCATTATCTCTTTGTGTGGAATAGTGCAGTAACCTCGAACAAATTACTTGGCTTCTATTTCTGCTCCCCCAATAGACAGCAGCTACATTAGTCCTTGAAACATTTCAACCAGATTTACACTCACTTTTACACTCAGAATCTTTCAGTGGCTCCCTCTGTCACTTACAGTAAAAGCTTAAGTTTCCTTGGGCTGGGATAGACTGAGATGGGCTGGGATGGCCTGGAATGGACTGGGATGGGTTGGGATGGGCAGGATGGGCTGGGATGGGCTGGGATGCCATATGATCAGAATCCCCACACTGCTCTGACTTTGACTCCTCCTACCTCGCCTACCTTAGCCCACTCCACACCAGACACAAAAGGGCCCTTGCTGTTCCTTACAGGTGCCAGATGTTCCAGTCTTTCCTCTAGCAGGTTCCTCTACCTGGAAAGACTTCTCTCATACTATGCACTTGGTCCATACCCTTGCCTTTTTAATGTTTTTCGCTAATATTAGCTTTTTGAGGACGTCCAATCTGGCTGCTCTATTTAATACTCCATCTGCCCAGTCTCCTCACATAGGCATTCCTGACCTCTCAGACCTTGCATTCACTTTACTTTTTTATATTTTTAGAGCATTTATTACATCCTAATATTATCTACTTTACTTATTTATTTTTCATTCTATATTAGGTTTCTATTGATGTCAGGACAAATTACACAGCTGTAGTGGCAGCTTTGAGAAGAATAAACGTCCAGTCTCATTCAGTGTTGGCAAAATCTAGTTCATTGTGGAGGTCTCCCTGTCCTTGCTGGCTGTCAGCTGGTGATCACTGTTAGATCCTGGAATCTTTTCTCCACTTCTTGCCTACCTCTTCAGATCCCTATCTCTCAGAGCCAGCAATTGGTCATCATATCTTTCTCAGGTGTAGAGTATCTTCCATTCCCTCTTCGGCCTCACCCCCCTTCCACTTCTAGCCAGAGAAAATTCTCTGCTTTCATAGGATCATATAATTAGGTTGGGTCCACCAGATATATCAGGATAATCTCCCTGTTTAAGGTTCACAACCTAAATTGTATCTACAAATCCCTCTGCCATGTGGTATTAAGATATCCATATGTTCTGGGAAATAGGGTATTGACATCACTGGGGAGCCACGTTGTTTGTTGTCTATGCCCATTAGAATGTAAGCAAAAATTAATGGGGATAAGAATCTCCACCTGTTTTATTTACTCATGTATTCCAATTGCCTGGAAGGAGAGCTTTGCAACCAGTCACTGCTCAATAAATAGTATTGAAAGCATGAATGAATAAAGTAACAATAACTCATTTTTACAATTGATTAATGATGAATCAGAACAACTTAATTAGTATATTGAAAATCTCACCTTACTTTGAGAATGTATCCTTGGATAAATTTGGTTATATCAATGCATTCTCATATACTTCTCTAAGAATATGGGAAAACTTACTATACATCAAAGGGCCAACTAAGAACAATATTCCTAGTGATATAAGCTATTATTTTTGGTGATATTTGAGGATATCATAGTAATTATAGAGAACTCATAAAAATGTCAGTTGAAAGAAGGACAACGTACTTGAATATACAATCAAAGAATAAAAATATGCTATCTGACAAAGATAATAAATTATTAATTGAATTATTAATTGGATAATTGAAAATAAAATAATAGATTCCATTTTATTTTCCCAAAGTAGTAAATTATTTGTAAGTAAATAATTATGCTCAGTATTGCTTAGGGTGCAATGAAACGTTTGTGGACATGCATGTTCAACCAATAGGAGTATAAATTCCTGCATTCTGGAAAGTCTAAACATAGCCAAACCAAACAAAATGAATATGCCAGAAACTTTTAAATAGTTGCTAAGTTTCAACCTATAATGCATAATTGGAACAATAGCTAATGGAACAGAAACCCAGACCAAGATTAATATGCAGACCTATTCATTGCAGTGTGAGAAGAATTTGGAAACAACCTACATAATGTCCTGATAAGGGCTTTGTTGAAGTATTACAAATAATAGGGTAGTTTTAAGTGACTTGGGAAAATGTTCCTAATACAATATTACATTTTTAAAAGTGTATATAGAGTATAGTATACATTCTTATATTTGTACTTCATAGATAACAAAGGAATAACATTACAATGTCAAGTAGTGAGTGATTGTCCCTAGAAAGAAAGGTTGTTTGTGAATTTTATGTTCTTTATACATTTACGATACTTTATAATTCTCTTCAGTCAGGATGTATTCCTTTAATATTCAGGGGGAAATTATTTAAAACATTATGGGAGGATAAATATTGTGTTCAGCATAGAATTAAAGGTTCACTCATTCAACCACATCTATTTCCTGTAGAGTCCATTAAGTGCAAAGGACAGAGAAATGAAGAGGAAACCAGCCAATTATGACTTGAAATTTTTTATGTCTGTTCCCTCTATTTTTGATTGGTGCCTTGAAATAAAAGTAAGAAGACTAAAAAGATATGTAGACTAGATGTCATGTTTTCAATCTTTGTTCCAATCTTTCCCTGATAAATTCTGTTTCTCAGACGTTTAATTTTCTTTTTCCATAATTACTGTTATTTCAGTGTCTGCTTAATAAACTATCCTAAATTTGTATCATAATTAACTGGTCCCCATATTGTCAATCATTTGTTCTTCATTTAACAGACACTTGTCATAATTTCAGAAATTTTTATTATTTTCCTAATTTTACTATTTTAAAGGATGCTTCAATGAATCACATAACTATATCTATTACTTTCTGATTATTTCCCTGGAACATATTTCTGATTTAACTGGGTTACAATTTATTAGCTTTATTGATAATTATTTCCAAGTTTCTTTCTAAAATGTAATACTATTTTGCCCTCCTATTAGCAGTTTGAGAGTATAGGTTTTTTTATACACATTACTTCCTAAAACCAGAACCAACTCCTGTCTTGTTCTTTACCTGGTCCTGTATTAATCATTTGAACAGAATTTCCACATAAAGAAATCAATGGACTTCAGTTTCTGTAGATCATTACCTAGGCTTGGAAATTTATACATTATAGGAAAATTTAAGTCATATCGAAAACTATTAAAAACTTAAACCCCAATTAATCCTTGAAGTTCTCAATCATTTCTCTTTTATTCAAATATTGACTGTGTAGGTACTGTTGAGTCATGCACAAACATAGAAAAAGATTCTTTGTAGAGGTAAATCTATTGGTTGATTTTATATGATTGCTTCATGTGTCATTTATACTCTAGCAATTCGAGCACTTTAAATCTTCCCCTTATTGTCTTCATGTACCATGTACTTAGAAGATTATGCAAAATTTTCTGACAAAAGGTGCAAGATCCTAAAAATAGAATATGTAACTGTCACAGTGATTTTGCTTTTCATAATTCAAGAAAGATATTTGGAAAAGACTCTGAAATTGGACAAACTATTGCACCTTCAAAGTCAAGTACATGGCTTTTGGGAGGGATTGATAGCTTCATTTTCTTCTACTGTTGAGGATGGTAACATTGCTTAACATTACTACTCCCCTTATCTTTGAGAAACATGCAAAGCATAAAAGACATGTCAGGAAAGGGAAATAAATGATTAGTTCACAGACATTTTAAAAACAGCATGTAACCATCTTTTCCATGGCTTAAGACTTTGTGAAATTTATAGATATGGCAGAATATTACACTCTAGCTGTAATGCATCAGAATTTATATTCATCAGGAGAGAGCCAAGGAAAAAACATAAAATGAGGGTATGGCTTAAATTTTATTTAGAAATTCAGGTACTAACTGTAAGATGAAGCACATATTATACTTTCTTGATTTAAAAGTCATTTTAATTAATTACTTTGTTCTCTTACTAAAGCTGTATTGAGGTTTGCTTGTTATTAATTATTTTTACATAAATGCAATGCATTCATACATTAGAGAAAATATGTAAAAATGGTTTTTGAGATTTTGTGTACAAGGCACTGATTAATTAATTATTGCTATAAATGCCATTCATTATTTTAGGCTATAAAACTTAGAAATTATTTTTAATGTGTATAGAAACTCAGCTGCAGGTTTTCATTATTGCTGTCTTGGATAAAGGCTTCATGACACAAACAAATAATCTAATATTCATTTCCGGGGTAACAGGAGATATTTGCTTAAAGACTTTAAAATATATATACCATAGCCATGCTCATAAAAATTTATGGAAAAATCAAATAAGCCAACTATCCCATAATAGCTTCAAAAATATATATCAGAAGAGAAGAGATTTCTTTTGTCACTCATCACCATGTTCATGGCTGAGACTCCTAAAACATGAAACAGATTAACAAGCAAAAAGCATACACATTTATTTCATTTAACCTTTACAAGACACAAGAGCCTTTAGAGAAGATGACCCAAAGAAACTGGGAAAACCATATATTTTTATGCTAAATTAGACAAAGACTATACAGTTATGTAGGTATATGATTAGACGAAGGGTTTGTGATCCACTGATAATAAACTGGGGAAATTTAGCAAGCCTTGTTTGCTGAGAATATCCTCTGTCTTCAAAGACAAGGACATTTCTCCTGTGGACAAAGGGTGGGCTTCAGAGGAAGATCAGAGAATTCTGGCACAGAAGATCATAGAGACCTTCCTGCTCATGCTGTTTTCTCAGATGTCAAGGTGTCATTTTGGGGGTTAGTGTGTCCTGAACCCCATCCTTAGAGAAAGTTAAAGAACTCCAATTCGAACTTAATTTCAGAAATCATGGGAAGACTTTGATAAGATAAGCATCAGCTGGATGTGGTGATGCACTCCTGTGATCCCAGGACTTGGGAGGCTGAGTCAGGAGAATCATAGGTTCAAGGCTGTCACCAAGGATGGTGTTGATGTTGATTGATTGATTAGAAGTCTCTGGTAGGGACAAAAGAGGAGACACATAGACCAATGGAGCAGAATAGAAAACTCTGAAACAAATCCACACACCTACAGCCAATTGATTTTTGACAAAGGAGCTAAAAACACCCACTGGAAAAAGGATACCCTCTTCAACAAATGGTTCTGGCAAAACTGGCTAACCATATGCAGAAAAATAGGAATAAACCCCACTTTCTCACCTTGTACAAGAGTCAATTCAAGATGGATCAAAGACCTAGAAATCAGATCAGAGACCTTGCAGCTACTTGAAGAGGGCAGAGGTCCAACATTTCAACACATAGGCACAGGTAAAGACTTCCTCAACAAGACCCCAAAGGCACAGGAAATTAAAATGAGGATCAATATGTGGGACTGCATTAAACTGAAGAGCTTTTGTGCAGCAAAGGAAACAATCAAGAACCTCAACAGAGAGCCGACAGAATGGGAGAAGATTTTTGCCAGCTACTCCTCTGATAGAGGACTAATATCTAGAATATACAGAGAACTTTAAAAAATCACCACTAAAAAAACAATGCAATCAAAAAATGGGCAAGTGAACTAAATAGGCACTTCACAAAAGAAGAAATACAAATGGCCAATAAATGTATGAAAAAATGTTCAACATCATTAGCAATCAGAGAGATGCAAATCAAAACTACCCTGAGATTTCACCTAACCCCAATTAGAATGGCAATCATTAAAAACACAAACAGCAACAAATGCTGGCGAAAATGTAGAGAAGTAGGAACTCTAATACACTGTTGGTGGGATTGCAAATTAGTGTAACCACTTTGGAAAACAGTGTGGAAGATCCTCAGAAGAATGGGAATGTAGCCGGGCGTGGTGGCGCACGCTTGTAATCCCAGTACTTTGGGAGGCGGAGACCGGAGGATCCGGGTTCGCGGCCAGCCTCTGCTCTCTCTCTCTCTCTCTCTCTCTCTGTTTCTCTCTCTCTATCTCTACTTGGTGAGGCCCTCCACAACTTCGTGAGAACCCGGTTTCAAAATAAAGTATAAAAAATAGAGCCGGGGGCGTAGCGCGGAGGTAGAATGCC
>PVJS01031565.1:0-23329 GCA_004027185.1 Glis glis | reverse complement strand
CCACTTCACACACACACGAGGATGGGTATAGTAAAAGTAACAGCAAGTGTTGGGGGAATCAGACCCTGTATTCACTGGTGGTGGGAATTCAAATTGGTAGAAAACCATTTGGCAGGTTGTTGAAAAGTTAGACAGAAGGGTTGAGGATGTAGCTCAATGGAATGTGTGAGGCCCAGGGTTCAATCCCCAGCACTGCCTTAGAGAAAGTTAAATATACAACTGCTGTATGATCCCACAATTCCACTCCTAAAAGAAATGAAACATATGTCCACATAAAAACTTGCCCACAAGTGTTTAAGCAACAGTACTCACAGTAGCCCAGAACTAGGAGCAACCCAAATATTCATCAGCTGCTGAATGGATAACCAACACATGATACTTCCAAATGATGGAATATTATTCAGCAACTATTACTAGAAGTTTGCTATGTATAGAGTCTTTTTCTTTTCTCTTCTTTTTTTTCTTTTCTTTTTCAGTACTGGGGATTGAACTCGGGCATTCTGCCTTTGAACTACACCCCCAGCCCTTTTTATTTTGAAACAGTCTCACTATGTGGCTGAGGCTGGCCTCAAACCAGTGATCCTCCCGTTCCAGCCTACCAAGTACTAGGATTACAGGCATGTGCCACCTCACCTGGATTTTCAATCTTTTTTTGCGGGGGTGGGGGTACTGGGATGTAACCCAGCGGCATTCTGCCTCCAAGCTACACCCCCAGCCCTATTTTATTTTTATTTGGAAACAGGGTCTTGCTAAGTTGCTGAGGCTGGCCTTCAGTTGTGATCCTCCTGTCTCAGCCTCCCAAGTACTGGGATTAGAGGTATATGCCACCATGCCTGGCTTATACAATCTTTTTTATACTTCCACCACATGTTTATGTGTATGTGTATGTGTGCATTCATCCTTAAATAACAGTATGTATATATGTATGTATATACATATATGTATGTATATATATATGCATGCATTCACTGGAGATGTCACCCAGGGGCATTCTACTTCTGAGCTATACCACTAACCCTATTTTATTTTTTTATTTTGAAACAAGATCTAAGTTGCAGAGGGCCTTGATAAGTTGCTGAGGCTGACTGCAAACCTGCAATCTTCTTGTCTCAGACTCCCAAGTACTGGGATTACAAGTTTGTGCCACCATGCCCAGCTAGTCCATATTATTTTATGCATAGAATTTAAAATTTTTCCATAAATAGTATACTGTATGAAATGATCTGCAAAACAGTTTCATCTGTTATTTTTTAGATTTAGTCATAGCAATACCTATAAATCAGGTCATTATTTTAATTGATGGAACAATTGGATTGAATATGCTACAATTTACTCATTTTCCTATTTACTTGGCTGTTTTTTTTCTTTACAGTGATATGATGATGTTTGCACAGATCTCCCCATGCAAATGTGAGGGAGTCTCTCTACTGGTAATGAGCTGAGTGACATTGGGAGAGTTGCTGACACTGTGACTCTCACTCTCCTCATCTGTATGATGGGATAATGCCATGCGCCTTGTTTCAGTTAATATGCTAAGTGAGACGATGTATGTAGTATGCCTCCCGGACCTTGCGTGCTTGGTTTATGATAACCATATTACTTCAAGCCACACCTCTGGATCAACTCTAGCTCATACTCTCATGACCCTAATCGATCTCGTGAGTTCCCAGCCTCCAACTGCCCACTTTCTTCCTCTCTCCAGCCTATTCCCGTTGCCTCTTCTGCATTTGTTGTGTGCTTAATGGCACAATGTGAAGTGGAAATCTCTTCCTCACTTCATATCCTCCTCTAGAGCTCCCAGAAGTCTTGTTGAAACACCTCTGATTACACCACTGCCCAGAGTGACAACCCTACGAGGCTCCCTGTTGGCTTCCAGAATTCTGTGCGACAGAAACGGCAGTGCCCAGAGTCCCCCTCAGTGGCAGAGGACACCCACTTCCTGGCTTCCTTTGCCCCGAATCTTTTCCAATCCAGAAATCATTTCGATTCAGTGAGCAAGTGTATAGTCTTCCAAAGACTTTTTCTTCCTACTTACATCAAAGTCAGTGTTTCTTAATGGCATCATAGAACCCACACTAGTTTGTGAGCTGAGTGCTCTGATGGCTCCATGCATTCGCTCGTGAATTCTCTGCCTTCATAAACTCACAGTCCAATTTTCCCCTGTAATTCCCCAGTTTTAAAAGGGAAGCCAGGCATGGTTGTGCTTGGGAGGCTGAGACAGGAGGATCACAGGTTCTAGGCCAACCCCAGCAACTTAGCAGACTTAGGGAGGCCCTCTGCAATTTAGTAATTCACTGTTTCAAAATAAAAAATAGGGCTGGGGGTATAGCTCAGAGGCAGAATGCTCCTGGGTTCAATACCCAGTACCACAGAAAAGCAGGAGGAAGATAACCAGAAAGTACTCTTTTATTTATATAGCTATCAGAAAGGTATCTGATGTATACTAAGCAAAAACCCTTAATAATGATAAGTTTCTCTTTCCCCCTGTCTGCCTGATGAAAATTTATTTTTTGAGGTCAAGTGAACTGCTTTTTATAGAGTGAACAAGAAGCCATGTCTTCAAATGATTATTATGACACAAGAGCCAGGGCTGTCCCTTTTGAATAGTCACCATCACATATAGTGCACAGTGGCTGGCTACCCACTCAATATCCATTCTTCTCCCTTCCTCCTCAACAGAACCCTACTTTTCAGGTATCTCCCACTCCATCAACTCATGGCTAGCCCTAATGATATAACTCTAACCTACTGATTAGTTATTCAGGAGTCAGCTTTCTACCCAATGTCATCTGAGGAAAAGTGTTCGAGGGCTTCTAGGGAAGATTTTCTCTCAAGACTGACCCATGAGGAAGACACTCTTTTGCCAAACATGGTCATGCACCTCTGTGGCCTGGAACTCCTGCAGCCCTGGTGCTGTTACTACTGGAGGATGAAACAGACTCTTGTGGGGAAGCAGAGGCAAGGCCATGGCAGCAAAGCAGCCCTGGAGAGAATCAGCCAGAGGACTTCCTCTCTCCAGGTGTCCAGTTGTGAGTTAGAGCACTTTGTCATGGTTTAAGCTGATCTGCATTGGGTTTTCTGCTACTTGCGTCTGAAAAAAATCTTTTTCCCCTCTTGGTACTGGGAATTGAGCATAGGGGCATTCTGCCTCTAAGCTACATCCCCAGCCGTATTTTAAATTTTTGTTTATTTATTTATTTGTAGTATTGGGGATTGAACCCAGGGGGTTCTACCTCTGAGTTACATCCCCAGCCCTATTTCATTTTTTATTTTGTAACAAGGTCTTGCTAAGTTGCTGAGGGTTTCCATAAGTTGCTGAGGCTGGCCTTGAACCTGTGAGCCTCCTGTCCCAGCCTCCCAAGTACTGGGATTACAGACATGGGCCACCACACCTGGCTGAAAAAAATCTTAATGGATTCACATTCCAAGCCCATTATGACAATTCTAATTTTAGAGATGGAAAACTGTGGCTTATAGAAATTAACTAACTGACAAGCCGGGCGTGGTGGCGCACGCTTGTAATCCCAGTACTTTGGGAGGCAGAGACCAGAGGATTCGAGTTCGCGGCCAGCCTCAGCGCTCGCTCTCTCTCTCTCTCTCTCTCTCCCTGTCTCTCACTCTCTCGCTACCTAATGAGGCCCTCTGCAACTTCGTGAGACCCGGTTTCAAAATAAAGTATAAAAAAAAATAGGGCCAGGGGCGTAGCGCGGAGGTAGAACGCCCCTGTGTTCAATCCCCGGTACCGCAAAAAAAAAAAAAAAAAGAAATTGAGAGGGGGAAAAAAGTAAGGGTCTCACTTCATGAAATGCAATTAATAATCAAAAGAAAACTGAAAAATATTATTGTTAATCCTCTGTAAGAAAATTAGATCATCTAATGACATCAGAAAAGGAATAAATGAATATTAAATGAAGTGTGGAAAATAAAAACTTGAAAAAACAGATGCAGGAATAAGACCTAACAAGATTTATATAACAAGATTTATATAATAAATGTAAATGGGTTAAATTCACTAACCAAAAGACATAAATCTCAGGCTAATAATAGTTTTAAAAATAAGATGCATCAGCTGGGCATGGTGGGGCATGTCTGTAATTCCAGTACTTGGGAGGCTGAGACAGGAAAATTGCAGGTTCAAAGCCAGCCTCAGCAACTTAGCAAGACTCAACAATTTAGCAAGACCTTTTTTCCAAATAAAAAATAAGGCTGAACTTGTAGCTCAGAGGCAGAATGCCCATGACTTCAATCCTCAGCAACACACACACACACACACACACACACACACACACACACTGTGTTAGTCAGGTTTCTATTGCTATGGCAAAATGCCTGGGAAAATTAACTTATAAAGGAAAACTTTTGTTTTGGCTTGGTTTCAGAGGGTTCAGTCTATGGTCACTTGGCCCTATCACTTTAGGCCTGTGGTGAGGTAGAACATCATGGTGACCAGCATGTGGGGGAGCAAAGCTACTTACCTCATGATGCCAGAACACCCAGAGAGAAACAGGAAGCCATGGAGGCCCAATGTACCTTTGAAGGGCCCAGCCCAGTGACATAACTTCATTGCATTAGGCTCTAACTCTTAAAGGCTCCACCACCTTCCAATAATGCCATCAATTGATTGGGGACCAAGCCTTCAACACATGAGTCTTTGGGGAACATTTAAGATCTGAACCATAACACATGTGGATATAGAAAATTAATAATAAAAGGGTGAGAAAATATAATGTCAGGAAAATATGAATCAAAGGAAGCTAGAGTAACAAATGTGATTATTAGTAAAAATATAATTCAAGGCCAAAGACATTATACTTATGCTCCCATCATAACTTTTCAATTATACTGAGAGTTCTAGCTAGTATACTAATACCTGAAAAGAAATAAAATGCATATGGCATGGCAAGGTGGAAAGAAAGCTATTACTATTGGGGTTCTAGTTCTGGGTAAGATGGAGTGAACATGCTTTCTTCACTATGACACTGAAAACAACTATGAAACCAAGAGAGAATGCATAGAGCAGCATTGGATAACTCTGAAGTTCATAACAGCAGGTGATTCAGGGAAGAATACCAGAATTCAATGTACTACTGAATTGACTATAAGTTTACTGTTTATTTTCCTCTGGCTCTAGTATCACTTTGTGTGTGTGTGTGGGGGGGAGTATATTGGGGATTGAACCCAGGGGCATTTTGCCACTGAGATACACCCCCCAGCCCTATTATTTTGTTTTTAATTTGAAACATGATCTAAGCCAGGCATGGTGACGCATGCTTGTAATCCCAGTACTTGGGAGGCTGAGACAGGAGGATCACAGGTTCAAGACCAGCCTCAGCAACTTAGTGAGACCCTCAGCAATTTAGTGAGAGCCTGTTTCCAAATAAAAAATAAAATAGGGCTGGGGGTATAGTTCAGAGGTAGAACAACCCTGGGTTCAATCCCCAGTACCACCAAAAAAAAAAAAAAAGGGAAAGTGAAACAGGGTCTCATATGAGTAAAAAACAGGAGAAATACTTCCACAATATTATTTGGAACTTTAATACTTCACATTCATTAATAGAACAACAAGACAGAAGATTAACAAGCACATAGGGTTTTTAAACAACACCAAAATCCAGGTAGACTTGATTATTTATACACATATATATAGTATATATAAAACACTCCACCTAACAACAATTAAATATACATTTTTCTCAAGTGTACATGGACTTTCTCCAGAATAGACCACATATATACTCTTTCTTTCTTTCTATTTTTCTTTCTTTCTTTCTTCTTCCTTCCTTCCTTCCTTCCTTCCTTCCTTCCTTCCCTCCCTCCCTCCCTCCCTCCCTCCCTCTTTCTTTCTTTCTTTCTTTCTTTCTTTCTTTCTTTCTTTCTTTCTTTCCGTGGTACTAGGGATTGAACACAGGGGCAGTCTATGAATTATACCAGCAGCCCTATTTATTTATTTATTTATTTATTTATTTACTTATTTATTTATTTATTGTCCTGGGAATTGAACCCAGGGACATTCTACCTCTGAGCTACACCCCCCAGCCCTATTTTGTGTTTTTTTTTTTAAACAGGGTCTTGCTAAGTTGCTAACAGCATTGTTAAGTTGCTAAGGCTGGCTTCAAACCTGTGATCAATCCTCCTGTCTCAGCCTCCCAAGTACTGGGATTACAGGTGTGTGTCACTATGCCCGGGTTTTTAGTTTTTTTTTTTTTTTTGAAACAGGACCTCACTAAGTTGCAGAGGACCTCGCTACATTGCTGAAGTGGGCCATGAACCTCCTGCAATCCTCTTGTCTCAGCCTCCCAAGTACTGGGATTACAAGTGTGTGCCACCACACCCAGCCAGAATAGACTATATATTAAGCCACAAAACCAATCTCAGGGAATTTTTTTTTTTTTTTGCAGAACTGGGGATTGATCCCAGGGGCATTCTCCCTCCCAACTACACACCCAGCCCTGTTTTTTATTCTTTATTTCAAAACAGGGTCTCACTAAGTTGCGGAGAGCCTCACCAAGTAGCTGACACTGGCCACGAACCTGTGATCCTCCTGTCTCAGCCTCCCAAGTACTGGGATTACAAGCATGCACCACCATGCCAGGCTCAGGGAATTTAAAATGATTGAAGTTGTACAAAGTATCTCCTCTGACCACAATGGAATGAAACTAGATATAAATAACAGAAGATTACAAATAATAGAAATTAAATAACACACTTTTAAATGACCAGTGGATCAAAGAAGAAATAATAAGGGAAGGGGAGATTAAACATGGTGGGATAGAGGAAGGCAGCACATTTTGATTGCTCCAAGACTCGGAGCTCAACCAGTGGGAAGACTGCTTCTTGGCAAGAGAAGAAAAGCAGTCAGAACTCAACAGAAGAAAGACAGTCAACCCATAATTGAATCAGAAACACCAAAGAGCAGAGGACTGAAAAGAGCTCCATGAGTCTCATCTGGTGAGCAGAGAGCTGAGGTGGACGCCATCTTGGAGAGCCTTCCCTGAGCTGGTGGCTGCTGGAATCCAACTTCTCTGGGAGACCAAATCCAGTAAAGAAGCAGCCAAATCCTGTTGAGCCAGTGATTGCAGAGAACCAACACAAAAAGGAAATCACATTCTTCTTTCCATGGTCAAAAACCCCAAGACCTCCAATCTCCAGACCACCCAGCCAAACCACTCAGTGAACTCCTGTGGCTGCAGCTTAACTTGTTGGGACTGAGAAATTACAGACTGTTCCTGCAGGGACCTGTGTGTCTACAACAGGCCTTGCCAAGACTGCGAATTTATAATCCATCGCAGCGGGAGCCTGCGTGACTGAAGGGACCTGCATGGCAACAACCCAAACTTGTGGTGTCTATGAATTTGCAGACCATCCCTGCAGAGTTGGGGGCAGGGGCTACAGTCAGACACAACAGAAACATGAGTTAGCAGAAAGTCCCTAGGGACAATCAGGCAGGACCTAGAGTCAGCAGTCCACACCACTCCTATGGGGTCTCCAGAAATCACCGCCAGATTGCCAAATCATCAGTGGTGGTGTCTTTGGGGCAAAATAACTGAACCAACCATGCCACAGGTTCACAAAGCTATAAACTCTTGCCTAGTGGAGTTTGGGTGCCACGAGTACTGAGGCCAGCAAAGTCTCACATTATCACAGCTGCCAGAGTAGCAGTGGTATTCCTGAGGCTAAGTAACTCAGCCACCCATGCCCCAGGCTCAGAAAGGTACAATCTCTCCCCTGGTGGATTTTGGGCCTCTTGCGTGGGGAGGCCAGGGCCCAGCAGAATTTCCCATGATCACAGCTGGCAGAGAAATGGTGGTATTTAACTCAGAGAGCCACACCATAGGCTGGGAATGCTACAATCTCTCAGCCAGCAGAGTTTGTACCTGGTGATCATGGATGCCAGTGTCTGACAGCGTTTCACATGATCACAACAAGCAGAGCACCAGTGGTGTCCCTGGAGCATTAAAGGTCAGGTAGGCAGGCCATAGGCTCAAACCATCATAATATGACCCTGCTGAGTTTGGGCCTGGCAACCATGGAGCATGGAATTCAGCAATGGCAGGGCTTCATGTGATTGCAACCAGCAGAGCAGCAGTGATGTTCCGGGGGCACTGAATCTCAGCCAGCTGGACTGTAGGCTCAAAATGTTATAGTCTCTGGCCCTGCTGAATTTGGGCCCAGGCAGCATGGAAGCCTGAGGTCAATAAGAGACTGCTACTTGCATGTACTGGATAAGTTCTATATCCTATTAAAAAGGTTCTGGAGGACTAACTCAAAATTCTGAGCATATGAGACAGATTCATTGAGGCAAATATATAATTGCAGCAAACAACTTATTATAAAGGGACAGCAAATAGACATAGGACTCCTGCCAAATAAGAGGATGCCTACACAACAGAGATTCAAAAATAAGAATCCCGAAAACATGCGAACAAAGACCAACAAGGAAACAATAAACTCTCACAACTCTACAACAATGGAGATCACCAATACAAAGCTGCAGAAAATGCCAGAAAGAGAATTCAGAATTTTGATTATCAAAATGATCCAAGACTTGAGAAATGAAATCAGATAAAGTATACAGAAATGAAAGAACATGTCACTAAAGAAAAGGCCCGAGCTGGGCGTGGTGGCACACACTCGTAATCCCAGTACTTGGGAGGCTGAGTCAGAAGGATTGCAGGTTCACAGCAAGCCTCAGCAGCTTAGTGAACCCAGGGGTATTCTACCTCCGAGATACACCCCCAGCCCTATTTTTTATACTTTATTTTGAAACCAGGTCTCACAAAGTTGCAGAGAGCCTCACTAACTAGCTGAGGCTGGCGGCAAACCCGGATCCTCCAGTCCGGTTTACATTGTACATTCTTCTGCAACTGGCTTTTACCACTTAGCAATATGCCCAAGACATTCTTCTATGTCACAATCTGCAGATCTAGCCCATAAAGGAATATATATATTCACACACACACACACACACACACACACACACACACACACATATATTCACACACATATATATTCACATACACACATATATTCATACACACACATATATATATATATATATGTATTCATACACACAGACATATGTGTGTGTGTGTGAATGTTCATTGCAGCATTGCTTGTGGTAGCTAGAAATTCAAGGCAAGCTCTATGCTCATCCCTAATGGTTTAGATAAATATAACAGATGTGCACTTAGCATTAAAACACTACACCCACACATAACAACATTTGTCTTTTAAAAAAAATTGAGAAAAGAAGCAAAGTGAGAAGTTATGAAAAGAGAATTAAAAGGGATGAAACAGAATGCGAGTGATGGCACAATGCCATTGAGGCAAATGTAAAACATTTATATACACGAAACAGTATTTTATATTTTATAAGGATACATATATACCAAACACTAGCATACCAAAATATTAGATCAAGTAAGTATCTATGGAGGAATGGAATGCAGAAGAATAAGAGTGGGATTGGGAATAAAGTAGGAAAAATAAATAAAATAAAATTATTACATATATGTGTGTGTGTGTGTGTGTGTGTGTGTGTGTACTGAACCCAGGGGTATTCTACCTCTGAACTACACCTCCAGCCCTATTTTATTTTTTACTTCGAAACAAAGTCTCACTAAGTTGCCAAGGCTGGCCTCAAACTTGCAAACCTCCTATCTCAGCCTCCTAAGTACTGGTATTATAGGCATGCACCACCATGCCCAGCTTAAAATATTTAATTAGGAGAAGTTTTGCAGAGACTGATGATGACAGTGTGCACAAGATTCCATAGAAGTTCTGTAATTTACTGAATTTTCCTGCTGATGGGCATAGAAATTCTCCATTTTCTTCTCAGTATGGATTTTGAAGTCAAATAGACCCATTTTTAGTGGCTTTACCATTTACTAGTCATTTGCCTTTGTACAAATTACTTAAGAACTCTCAACCTTAGTTTCTCTCTTGTAAAATTGAAAGAACACTATCTACCTGGTATGGCGATTGTGACCATGTTTGTGAGCTGCTGCACAGGGTGTCTGGCACACGGCACCAGCCCGCAGGTCTTGCTTACCGTCATGGGACACTTGCTGGAGGCTGCCACTGGCCAGTGAGCCCCGCTGGGCATGGGCAGGCCTATCTTGCTAATGCTAGGTGCCGTGTGGGAGCTAGAAATGAAAGGTAAGCTCTATGTTCATCCCTAATGAAATGGATAAATAAGATATAATAGATGCATGTTTAGCATTAGAAACACTAAATGCACACATAGCAACATAGATGTCTTTTAAAACTAAGCACCAGCACCTGGCACACTGTACATTTTTAGCGTCCAATTTTGTTTGTTTATTTTTGCAATTCTGGGGATTGAACCCAGGGCCTCCCACATGCTAGGTAACCCTCTACCACTGAGCTACATCCGCAGCCCAGTGTCTTTCTTCAATGAATGAGGTTTCCACGTCAGTTATTTCAGTGTAATTCCTCTTCTATAACACCTAATGACCTAACCAGGTTGCCAGTTACCTCCTATGTTTATTTAGTGGTGATTGTAAATTATGTTTTTCATGCAGCACAATATGAGGGTATCTAAGGCTCCTGCCCCTGGTTTATGGTTTATGTTAGGACCAAGGATAGGGGACTCCCTTTCTCAAAAACTCAGAGACATCTCACAGATGAAGAGTTCAAAACAGTCCCTCCTCTGCATAGGATGGGCTGCTGGTACTAGTGAAGAGCCATCACTGGGCCACCCGTTTAACACTGGGCAAATCACATTGTCACTTTATACCTGGTCTTCTGCTTTGCCAGGTGTGATAAGATACTTGCCCCTCTGCTGTATAGTGTTTTAAAAACTAAGTTAGATTGTATGAAGGCACATGAAAGATTAAAATTCTTACTTCTAGTTCAATTAGTGAACTCTCGTGTTTGGGGAGGGAGTTCAGGTGGAAGACCGAGTCGTTTCTTCAGGGACACCATTTTCCTGAGTTCTGGCCACGAGGGCCCTTTGTGCTAATTGCTTGGTAGGAGGCTGATCCCCCCACCCCCCCGCCCCGCTGCATCAGCCTGAGAGCCGGGCCTCCGGGCAGCAGACTCAGGCTGCACAGAGGGCCCGGCCAGCGCTGGGTTAAAAACCAGCCTCTCCGCGCTGGAGGGCAGCAGCCACAGCACACCGGCTCCCAAGTGCCCCACTGGCCCTCTCCATCCACCAAGCACTGGAGAGGACGGATGGGGGGGATCCTGAAGCCAAAGGTAGAGTGCCACAAACAATTCCTAGGCTTTTATTATTGTAGAATTTGAAGTGTATGAGGGAGAGGCAAATGGGGGGAAAAGACAGGGGAAAAATGGGGAGAGAGAAAGGGAGAGTGTTCAGGACATGTGTGTGTGTGTGTGTGTGTGTGTGTGTGTGAGAGAGAGAGAGAGAGAGAGAGAGAGAGAGAGACTGGGGATTGAACCCAGAGATATTCTACCTCTGAACTACACCCCCAGCCATATTTTATTTTTTTAAATCTGAAACAGGGTCTCACTAAGTTGCAGAGTGCTTCCCTTAAATTGCTGAGGGTGGCCGTGAACCTACGATCCTCCTGTCTCAGCCTCCCAAGTACTGGGATGACAGGTGTGCGCCTCCATGCCCGGCTGTGTTAAGGACATTTAAAGGTGGTGCTTTGTATTCTTCCTTTAGGAAAAAGTCTGGGGCCACACGGTGTCAGAGCCCCAAGCCCATCTGTATGGAGGTTCGTGACCTCCATCAGCAAGGAGGAAAGGTTGGAAGGAAAAAGATCTAAACAGCAAAGCGAAGTTTTAAAACAACAATGTTTAAGAACTCTTTATCAAAAGTCATTTGTAAAGCCGGGCATGGTGGCGCACGCTTGTAATCCCAGTACTTTGGGAGGCAGAGACCGGAGGATCCGGGTTTGCGGCCAGCCTCAGCTCTCTCTCTCTCTCTCTCTCTCTCTCTTTCTCTCTCTCCCTCTCTCTCTCTCTACTTAGTGAAGGCCCTCTGCAAACTCGTGAGACCCGGTTTCAAAATAAAGTATAAAAAATAGGGCCGGGGGTATAGCGCGGAGGTAGAACACCCCTGGGTTCAATCCCCGGTACCGCAAAAAAAAAAAAAAAAAGTCATTTGTAAGGTGGTCCAGGGGAGTAGACGGGAAATTCTAAACCTGAAAAAACAACAAACTAACTTAACAGCAAGACCCCCTTCTGTATGCACAGCCCTGCCCTAGGAACAATCTCCAGGCAAGGGATGATCCTAAGCAGAAAGCATTTACCACCCTGTTACCAAGCTGGATTCTCAGAAGGCAGTCACAGTTTCTCCTGCTTTTAAGTCTATTTTTTGTTTTTCTTAGATATTGAGAGCACTGCCCAGCAGCTCATCATAATAGTGAAGACATTAACTTGAATTAACTTCCTTTAACTACTTTTTCAATAAGCCTAACATCATAGCCTTTTTTCATAAGACCTATTTCCTCTTCTCTGAAAATCTGCATTCTCAATATCCTTTTCCAAGCCTGGCATGGTAGTGCATGCTTGTAATCCCAGTACTTGGGAGGCTGAGATAGAAGGATCACAGGTTTGAGACCAGCCTCAGCAACTTAGCGAGACCCTGTTTCAAAATAAAAAATAAAATAGGTCTGGGTGTGTAGCTCAGAGGTAGAATGCTCCTGTGTTCAGTCCTCAGTAACACACACACACACACACACATACACACACACACACACACACACACACACACATATCCTTTTCCAAATGTCAGGCACATCAGGTAAGACTGTGCAACAAGGAATTGCTAAAGTGGTACAGAGTGGAAACAGATGGAACATTCTTCAACTGTTTTCCTCTTTGGGGACAACTGTTCCAAATGCCTACAGCTTATGGAGAGAGGTACCCTTGAGACCTATTCCTGGAAAATCAGGGCTTATCCGGCCTTTTGCATTCTGAGTTTGTGGTGTTAAATGTTTGCATTTATTAGATATGCTGAATTTAGTCCCCTTTCTATTTTGTAAGATCCTGCAATCCTTAGAAGTGGCCACCTGCACTGGCCTGTGGTTCCAGAAAGCACTTTTTTTTTTTTTTTGCGGTACCAGGAATTGAACCCAGGGGCGTTCTACCTCCGAGATACACCTCCAGCCCTATTTTTATACTTTATTTTGAAACCGGGTCTCACAAAGTTGCAGAGGGCCTTACTAAGTAGCTGAGGCTGGCCGTGAACCCGGATCCTCCGGTCTCAGCCTCCCAAGTACTGGGATTGCAAGCATGTGCCACCACGCCTGGCTCCAGAAAGCACATTTTAATGAAGCGTGGCTGTCTTCCCTGATTCAAATATCAAAAGTTAGAGTCTCCTCAGCATTGATTCCCTTAATTATCCATTATGACTGTTTCTTACATTTTTCTGTTTTTAAACTGCAATGGCTCTTGGGAAGAGTCATTTCCATAAGTTTACTATTAGTTGTGAATTGTTTTCAAATGTTGGGCTTAAATTGATCTCTTTTAGGATTCAAACGCCCCTATCTAATCCTCTCTCTCTCTCTCTCTCTCTCTCTCTGTACTGGGGATTGAACCCAGGAGCATTCTACCTCTGAAATACAATCCCAGCCCTATTTTATTTTTTATTTGGAAACAGGGTCTCACTAAGTTGCTGAGGACCTTGCTAAATTGCTAAGGCTGGCCTCATACCTGTCATCCTCCTGTCTCAGCCTCCCAAGTACTGGGATCACAGGCATGCACCACTGTGCCTGCCTTAATTCCTGAATTCTAAGATTTAGAGAGGGAAATTCCTGTTCACTTTGCCTTATATTTTAAATCACTCTGGTTTAAGATGTTTTGATTGTTTCTAACTCCAACTTTATCCTTCCAAAGTTTTTGTTTTTGGAGTTTTTTTTTTTTTGTACTGGGGATTGAACTCAGGGGCATTCTACCTCCGAGCTATACCCCCAGCTCTATTTTTATTTTTATTTTGAAACAGGGTCTCACTAGGTTGATGAGAGTCCCACTACTTGCTGAGGCTGTCCTCAAACCTGCAATCCTCCTGTTTTAGCCTCCCAAGTACTGGGATTATAAGCATGTACCACCATGCCTGGCTCTTCTAAAGTGTTTTGTTTTGTTTGTCTTGCCTGCCTTACTGCCACAATAGTAGCATATTTTGAAAGCCATATTGCCAATTATGACCAATTGGAAAAAATATTAACTTAGATTTTATATTCAAAATAGTCAGATTCAAGCTGGGCATGGTGGCACATGCCAGTAATCCTAGTATTTGGGAGGCTGAGACAGGAGGACCACAGGTTTGCAGCCAGACTCAGAAATTTAGGGAGATTCCCAGCAACCTAGCCAGACCCTGTTTCAAAATAAAAAATAAAATAGGGCTGGGGTGTAGCTCAGAGGTAGAATACCCCTGGGTTCAATCTCCAGTACCAACCTCCTCCCAAAAAAAGATACAAACTAGCCAGGCATGTTGGAGCATGCTTATATTCCCAGTACTTGGGAGGCTGAAACCAGAGGATCTGGGTTCTCGGCCAGCCTCAGCTACTTAGGCCCTTGGCAACTTAGTGAGACCCTGTTTCAAAATAAAGAATAAAAAATAGGGCTGGGGTGTAGCTCTGAGGTAGAATGCCCCTAGGTTCAATCCCCAGTACCAACAACAACAACAAAGATACAAACTAAGCTATTGTGAACATCACCATCTCCTAATAATATACACCTAAAAACAACTCTACTAGTACCAGGAATGCAGGATTAGGTTGATGGCTTGGTTTTGTTTTTTAATGATTCCATTTATCTTTTTTGCTTGGGCTAATATTGAAGCAAGGCTTGAATTCTGAGAACATGCGCCCACCTTAGAGGGATTCCCCTCAGTCCAGGAGCAACCTCCATGCTAGGAGAAAACCAAGCCCAGTGGCAGGTACCGTGGTGGCTCATCCCCAAGTGGGCCCCTGAGAGTTGTGACATTTAGTGAAGAAACGGGTAGGAAGCCGATGAAGGTGGGAAATTACAAAATCCAGCATTCTCTTGACTGCTTCTCTCAACATCCTGAACTTTCCAACTAAACTTATAGGCAGGCAGAGGCAAGAACTCATCATGTGAGTGATTCCTAAACGTCCTTCTGTCCCAGGCGCTCCTCCCCAGGGGTGCTTCCAGGCCTAAATTGAACCATAAGTGGCCTATCATTCTCAGGATGGAGAGTTCACTGTTGCCCTCGCAGATCTTCCGAAAATGCCAGTGCTTCTGGGTTCATTTAACACTCCCAGATTACAAGAGAACCAAGAACCTTAAAGGGAGAAAAAAATGCCCGGAAGAGCAGTGGAATCGCTGAGTACAGACTCGAAGTTACACTGTGTTTGCCTGTGGACTTGTCAGGCTCGGGCTGGGAATCCAGCTGGTCTGGTATTGCCTCCTGAACTCGCCGAGCAGCCTCTCCACTCTGGCAACAGCCTTTCCTTTTCCATCGTGGCTGGCTTATTTCTGGGCTAAAAACTGCTTGGTAGGCACAGAACAGAGACTGAAAGGAACTCCGGCACCACTGCGCAGCCGCAGAGCACCCGCCACCCACACACTGAACAACTCAGGGAGGACGAAGAGCAGAGCCCGTCTCTTCCCCTGAAGAGATGGAAGGGGCTGAGCGCTTCGCTAGCAGGAGGTATCAGGAAGAACTTCAGAAAAATGAGCTGGTAACTTTGCTCTTCAGCTCCCTTCAGTCCTAGATGAAGGGAATAAGCAGTCACTTCTTCCTAAGGTATTGAACAGGGGTGGAGGGAGGCTTGGACCACCCTCTCACATCCTTATCATGTCAAACTCAGTAGAAGGGCTCCACTTCCCACCTTAAAAAAAACAGTCATTAAAAAGAAAATTTCCAAGCCAGGCATGGCGGCACATGCCTGTAATCCCAGTACTTGGGAGGCTGAGACTGGAGGATCATAGGTTTGAGGATAGCCTCAGCAAGTAGTGAGACTCTTATCAAGCTAGGAAACCTTCCTTGTTTCAAATAAAAATAAAATAGGGCTGGGGGTGTAGCTTGGAGGTATTATGCCCCTGGATTCAATCACAAGTAAAACACACACACACACACAAAGAACAAAATATTCCAAGGTAGGTGTGGTGGCGCACACCTGTAATCCTAGTACCTGGGAGGCTGAGACAGGAGGATCGCAGGTTCGAGACCAGCCTCAGCAACTTAGCAAGGCCCTCAGCAGCTTAGAAAGACCCTGATTCAAAATAAAAAATAAAATAGGGCTACAGGTGTAGCTCAGAGGTAGAATGCCCCTGGATTCAATCCCCAGTACCACAAAAAGAAAACAAAAATAAAAGAAATTTTCCTCCTCAACTTCTGGGTGAATTCTAGCATCAGGATGTCCAGTGTTTTGGGTAAATGTCGATGGAAAAGACAGTTCCTGGGGTCTTTAGAAAGGAGGTGAGGCCAGGTGACCCCCTGCCTGGTGCAGCAGAAGCTGCTGAGCCCACCTGCATACCTCCTATAGGTGTCATCTCTCCTCGTTGGGCCAGCATGGGGCAGGCCACAGTACGAAGAAAGGAGCAGCATTTCCTCCCCTGTGTCAGTGTCCGGGTGGTTATTTCTGTTAAATAACCACCAGATTCATCCCTTGTTAGTCAAAAGAAGAGGAAGAGCTGGGTGTGGTGGCGCACGCTTGTAATCCCAGTACTTGGGAGGCTGAGACAGGAGGATCACAGGTTCACGGGGAGCCTCCACTACTTAGTGAGACTCTCTGCAATTTACTGAGACCCTGTTTCAAAATAAAGAATAAAAATTAGGGCTGGGGATGTAGCTCGGAGGTAGAATGCTGGTTTCAATCCCCAGTACCAAAAAAAAAAAAAAGGAAGGACCTTGGTTTATGATCATCAGAAAAACCTATATCCTGACCAAGGAAAGGAGATGGTAATGGCCCATTATTAACAAGAGCTTGTTTATGAGACATTAAGAATTGTTCCAAGCCGGGCATGGTGGTGCGTATCTGTAATCCCAACACTTGGGAGGCTGAGACAAGAGGATCACAGGTTTGAGACCAGCCTCAGTAACTTAACGAGACCCTCAGCAACTTAGCAAGGCCTTGTTTCAAAAATTTTAAATGGAGGGGAGGGTATGGCTGAGGGTGTAACTCAGAGGTAGAATGCCCCTGGGTTCAATCTCCAGTACCAAAAAAAGAAAATTATTCCATGGCCTAATAGTCAAAATATTAGGAATCTCCTCTGGAAAAAAGTCTAGTTTCCCTCAGTAATTAAGGCTACATATTAGCTCATTTAACTCCTCTTTGGATAACCCCTGTTTTGTTTACATTTTTAGTTGGTTTCACTAAACTTGTTTAGGCTTATGTAAAGTTCAGTTTGTGCTACATTTACCTCCTCTTAACTCACATATTCATAGCTTCTGTGAATAAGTCTGTTCAGTGTTCCCATTCTTCTCATGATTATTTTTTTTTTGCGGTACCGGGGATTGAACCCAGGGGCATTCTACCTCTGAGCTATACCCCCAGCCCTATTTTTTATCCTTTATTTTGAAATGGGGTCTCGTGAAGTTGCGGAGGGCCTCACTAAGTAGCTGAGTCTGGTCACGAACCCCGATCCTCTGGTCTCCGCCTCCCAAGTACTGGGATTACAAGAGTGTGCCACCATGCCTGGCTCTTCTCATGATTTTATAGATTCATCATGTTCTTCCTCCAACTTCATCTTTCTAGATCATTATAGTTTTCACCTGAGAGGGGAGAAAAGGAAATTTATCAGAAACTTATGGGGAGTCTTACCAAATATCGTGTATGCTTCCCCCTTCCTTGAACATATAAAAATTTGTATTTTGAGGATTTCCACATCTAATTCTTACAGTTAACTCCCTCTGTGCTGTTTTGTTGTTGTTGTTTGTTTGGGGTTTTTTGTGGGTTTTTTTGTACTGGGGATTGAACCAAGGAAATCTACCTCTGAGCTACACCCCCAGCCCTATTTTATTTTGAAACAGGATCTCACCAAGTTGTGGAGGGCCTTGCTAAGTAGCTGAGGCTGGCCGCGAAACCGGATCCTCCGTTCTCCGTCTCCCGAGTACTGGGATTACAAGTGCGCGCCACCACGCCCGGCTATTTTTTTTTTTTTATTGAACCCAAAAGCATTCTACCTCCAAGCGACACCTCCTCCAACCCTTTTTATTTTGTATTTTTTTTTTTTTTGCGGTACCGGGGATTGGACGCAGGGGCGTTCTACCTCCGCGCTACACCCCCGGTCCAATTTTTTTTTTTATACTTTATTTTGAGACCGGGTCTCATGAAGTTGCGGAGGGCCTCACTAAGTACAGAGAGAGAGAGACAGGGACAGAGAGAGAGAGAGAGAGAGAGAGAGAGAGAGAGTGCACGCACATGTGCGCGCGTGCGCGAGCTGAGGCTGGCCGCGAACCGAATCCTCGGGTCTCCGCCTCCCAAAGTACTGGGATTACGAGCGTGCGCCACCACGCCCGGCTATTTTGTATTTTTTAAAATTTTGAAACAGGGTCTCACTAAATTGCCGAGGCTGTCCTCAAACCTGCTATCCTCCTGTCTCAGCCTCCCAAGTACTGGGATTACAGGCCTGCTCCACCACGCCCGGCTGAAGAGCTCTAATCTTGTTCTGCCTTCCTCAGGCATTTCCTTCGTATCTGTCCTATCTCATGTTGACATTTTGATGTAACGGAGAGTCATTGGGGATTACAAAGAAAGTTTGCAATCATTAAAGTTGGATTCGTACTTAACTGTGGAGCTGGGAAAACCATTAAACCTTTCCCTGTGCAGATGCACCAGTAGCTTCTTTCCTTGCCTTTCTCCCAACAGTTTTCCCTGAACAGATTCTTCCAAGTGACTGAAGGCCACCAGTGATGGCAGGGGGCAGCAACAGCTCCTCGGGGGGCTTCATTCTGATGGGCATCTCTGACCATCCGCAGCTGGAGATGATCTTTTTTATAGTCGTCTTCTTCTCTTACTTGCTGACCCTTGTTGGGAACTCAACCATCATCCTTCTCTCCCGCCTCGATGCCCGGCTCCACACACCCATGTACTTCTTCCTCAGCAACCTCTCCTCCCTGGACCTTGCCTTTAGCACCAGCTCAGTCCCCCAAATGCTGATCAATTTATGGGGTCCGGACAAGACGATCAGCTATGGCGGCTGCGTGACCCAGCTCTATGTCTTCCTCTGGCTGGGGGCTACTGAGTGCATCTTGCTGGTGGTAATGGCGTTTGACCGCTACGTGGCAGTTTGCCGGCCCCTGCACTACTCGACCATCATGAATCCTCGGCTCTGCTGGCTGCTGGCTGCTGTTAGCTGGTTGGGTGGCTTGGGCAACTCTGTGATCCAGTCAACGTTCACGCTGCAGCTCCCATTTTGTGGGCACCGGAGGGTAGATAACTTCCTGTGTGAGGTGCCTGCCATGATCAAACTGGCCTGTGGAGACACGAGTCTCAACGAGGCCGTGCTCAACGGCGTCTGCACCTTCTTCACTGTAGTGCCGCTGAGCGTCATCCTGATCTCCTACTGCTTCATCGCCCGGGCCGTGCTGCAGATCCGCTCTGCGGAGGGCCGGCGCAAGGCCTTCAACACGTGCCTCTCCCACCTGCTGGTGGTGTTCCTCTTCTACGGCTCGGCCACCTATGGGTACCTGCTTCCCGCTAAGAGCAGCAACCAGGACCAGGGCAAATTCATCTCCCTCTTCTACTCCGTGGTCACGCCCATGGTGAATCCTCTCATCTACACTCTGAGGAACAAGGAAGTGAAGGGGGCTCTGAGGAGGCTGCTGAGGAAAGGAAGAGAGGTCGGCTGAGAGAAGAGACGGTGCCTTGTCATCTGTGCACACTTTTCCTCTGGCCAAATGAACGTGAGGAGTACTGACCCCAGTAAAACCAAGGTGCGTTCCTGACAGCCCTGAACTGTTGTTACACGGGTAGTGTTACTTGATACCTTCCATACTTATTTACCAGAACCCCTTCTGTGAACTACAGCTAACAGGATAGACATGTTGTTCAAGGCTCAGAGTCTATGGACCTAATACAGACCTATCTCACTGTCTCTGTTGTCCACATGCTATTTATTATGCCTTATATTTCTATAGAATTCTGTGCTTTTCTAAAGAATGCAATTCTGGTGGCAATTTGTTATATGTTGCTACAATTCCATGAAATCAAGCCATGTATTATTAACGCCATACGAAGACCCAAACAATTCATCTTTGTACATATCTAGCCATCATCTTCGTCCACCTCTCTTTGTTCTTCTCCATACTACAGTCTATCTATCCATGCTTCCCATCCATATACATCTGTGTCATCTTGATTACCTTCTGTCATAGGTCTACAACCAAATTTCCCTTCTGCTTAAAATAGTTTTTTTTCTGTTGTTGTTTTGTATTGGGTTTTTTTTTTTTTTTTTTGGTACTGGGGATTGAACCAAGAGGCATTCTACCTCCAAGCTACACCCCCAGCCCGACTTTATTTTTTATTTGGAAACAGGGTTTCACTAGGTTGCTGAGAGCCTCACTAAGTTGCTGAGGCTGGCTTTGAACCTGGGATCCTCCAGTCTCAGCCTCCCAAGTACTGGGATTACAAGCGAGTGCCACCACGCCCGGCCGTATTCTTTATTTTGAAACAGGGTCTCACTAAGTTCCTGGGTAACAGCAAAAAGAGGAGCTTGCTTCTCAATACCTAGGTGGGATTTTGAGGCGGCCCTTCTTTCACTTTTCTTCTATGCAGCAGTCACTGGATAACCGACTATTTGGCGGGAGGTAGAATGCCCCTGGATTCAATCCCCAGTACCAAAAAATAAAATAAAATACCTGCAAAAATTTACTATTAAACTATAGTCAGTTCTTTGCCAGACAAGGAGTAAGAAACATCCTAGGGTCAGTTTTGTGCCACTCACACTTAGGGGAACTGAAAGTCCCTTGCTCCCTAATGTCCTTTGCCCTCGCACTACTGAAAGAAGATAGGTTTGAAGTACAAATGTCTCTAGAACAGTCGAAGTGCAGTTATCAGCCACTCGATTAATACTGTTGCTGAAGAGCTGGTTTGGAAGAGAGGAAGGATGCCATGGAAGGGGAAGTGGCCCAGAAGGAGGAACTGAAAACAGCCATAATTCCTACCTCAAAGGCAATGTGGTTCATTGACCTGGGAAGGCAAAACACATATCCAAAGAGACCACAATGCACCGTAGGATGTAACAAAATCGTGTCTAAAGATGATTGAAGATATGTCAATATTATAAAGGGCTGACATGCATTAATTAATTTGATAAATATTTGATATTTATTGTGTGTTAGATGCTAAAAGATGCTGAGTATACAAAGATGAGTAAACCATGACTCCTGTCCTCAAAGACCCAGGAAGGCTTGATAGCGCCTTTAAGGAAAAGAGGCGAGTTCCATTTAGCTTAAAACCACAGATAATTTTAATTAATTAAAGAAATTAAAAAGCTGGGCATGGTGGCGCATGCTTGTAATCCCAGTACTTGGGAGGCTGAGACAGGAGGATGGCAGGTTTGAGATCAGCCTCAGCAACTTAGTGAGACTCAGGAACCTAGTGAGACCCTGTTTCAAAAAAAAAAAGTTGGGGTGTAGTTTGGTGGTAGAATACCCCTGGGTTGAATATCCAGTACCACAATAAATAAATAAATAAACCCAATTTCAATTTCCTGTTTTTAATTAATTAATTCAGCAGTACTGACAATTGAACCCAGGGGGACTCTACCACTGACTACATCCCCGACCCTTTTTATTTTTTGAGACAGGGCCTCACTAAATTGCCCAGACTGGCCTCAAATTTACAATCCTCCTGCTTCAGTCTCCCAAATAGATGGGATTACAGATGTGTCCCACCATGCCTAGCTTCCTGACTTGTTGTTGTTGTTATTATTATTATTATTATTATTATTACTATTATTATGAGATGGGGTCTTGAACTGTTTCCCAGGCTGGTTCGGAACAACTGGACTACAGGTACGCACAACTGCACCTTGCTGGATTTCCTGTTTTCAGACCAGAAGGATCTCTGATCCTTTGCCTTTGTTCCCCTTTGCTTTGCTCTGTGTTCAATACCATAGGTTTGATTTCTGCTCTTCTGGCCTATATAGTGGCCATATCCTTAGCTAACACTGTTCCCATCCAGGAATTCACTTTTGTTGAATTCTTAGACCACCCTCAACTGGAGATGGTTTTCTCTGTGAACCTTTTGCTATGCAAGACTCTTGTGAGAAGTGAGGCTACAATGTTTCAGTGGGACACCCACACACCAGTTTTTTCTTAGGAGCCTCCCCTTCCTCAGTCTCTGCTACACCACTAGCTCCATTCCCAGACGTTCTACCATCTGTGTGGCTCCAACAAGACCACCCGTTTCACAATCTGTGATAACCAGCTGTTTTGTCCTGGCCCTCAACTCCACTGAGAACATTCTCCTAGTAGTGCTAGGCTATGGTCACTACCCTGCCACCTCCTGGCCCTTCCACCTGGCCATGGTCAAGCAGTGACGTCTCTCTCTGCAGTTGGCACCTGTGGCCCTCTAGGGTGTTTTTGACAACTCCCTAGTGCACATGCCTGACATGCAGAGCTGATCCTCTGTGAGCAGCACAGAAGTTGGCCACTTCCTCTATGAGATGCCCCCCTTGATCAAGCCAACCTGTGGAGATATGCATTTCAAAAAGTTCCAGGCCACTGTGGCCACAATATTTTTCCTACTGTTGTTCCCATGGACTTGATCCTCGTCACCTATGACTACATCGCCAAAGCTGACTGAGGACCTGCTCATACAAGAACAAATATACACAATGGCTTTGGAACCTGCAAGTCCCACATTGTGGTAGTGGTCTTCTCTACGGGACAGTCACTTCTGACTAAATTTAGCTTAAGAACAGCTACTTCCTTGATCAGACCAAACTCTTCTACCCTCATCCTGTTCTTACCACAGTTACACCCGTGCTCTGCCTGCTCATCTATAGCCTGAGGGATAAAAACCCTTAGGAGTACACTAGTTTGTAGGTGGCTCAGAGGCACATGACTAGGGCTCCTGAGAAGTACTGCTTTACCCTTGCTTCTTCCCACACTATTTCCTGTCAGTGCTGCCATAGACCCTACTGCCCTGCCCTCAGAACAGGAGGCAGCAAGATAACTCAGAAAGTCATGACACTGGCAGTCAAGAGCTTTGAGTATTTGGGCATACTCTGCAACCAATTAGTTATTTTAAGCCACTGACTGCACTGGGTTCTCAGACATCACGATTGGTCCTAGGGTACGACCCACAGCGACCCCAGCTCCTCCTTGGTAAGACCTGCAACCGATTAGTGGAGGGCGGAAACCAGGCGGAGGAGGTGCGGTCCTTTAAGGCACGTTCGGGGGGGGGGGTTCAGCTTTTGCGCA